>CM023451.1:75845942-76065942 GCA_013339765.2 Haemaphysalis longicornis
TACTGGACCTCTTGGTTCAGTCAATCCGAAAAGAATTCTAAAGGGCCACTCGTTTCATCTCTCCTGCAGCAATAACAGTGGAACAAACAAACAAAAAAACACGTGAAAGGAGCTAGGTATGACCACAAATGAGCCCCCTATCATTTCTGCAGTTCAGCTTATCCGAACTCTCTCTCACCTAAGCTACAAACACAACCTATTCACTAGCCGTTCAAATGGGACGGAATACTCTAGCAAAACGAAAACACAAAAAATGCTGAAAACACTAAGTGCAAGTAAAAAGAAATTCGGTCGTGTCTCCGAGGCGCGTAAACGCCACGAACAACGAGAAAACTCAACCTATAACACTGATGCTCGCTATAACAGCAACCACGCACAATCATTCCGTCACTCAACAACAAGAACAAAAGGAATAAGGACTGGCAAAGAACCCGGGTAATTATGCAGTCAACAAAAACTCCCACCTCCCCTCGCGGGAACCCCTGTGTAGATGCGACGCGTAGGCGGAGCGGCGAAGGGACCGCGTTTTATAGCGCGCATAACGTTGAGGGGACTGCGTAAGCCAGTCCCAGTCGATGACGACGTTCGCGTACGTGTAAAGTGGCGTGGACTCTAGGTGTTTGAGCCAAGCGTGGATGTTGCTTCGCCGGAGAACGGCACACCAGTTATATATGCCGCGCGCCCGAAGGAGGGGCAACCGCGGAAGAGACAGTACTGCACATGCGCCGGCCCCAGCGCTTCTGCCGCGGCTATGGCGCAACATGCCGCGGCTATGACGTAACACAATCCAACACAATCCAACACAATTCACTTTAATCCAATCCAAGCCATGCCAAGCCAAGCCAAGCCAATCCAACCCAAGCCAATCCAATCGAATCCAATCTAATGCCCCTCGCGAGAGACTGTTCGCTATCGGAGAAGAGAGGGTGTGAGCGGCGGAGAGCGCAGCTGGCGCGGCGAGGAGAATGGGGGAGGGGTGGACAACGCCGCCGACGACGACGAGGACGCCGGAGGGACAAGGCGAGTGAATCAGATGCTCTGCATCTAAAATAAAACGTTAATAAAGTTTGCGTTGTCACTATGCCCAGGCGCGCAAATGTCCTCCTTGACGGCGTAGCCTGATAACGTTCCTTCAAGAATGTTCGGCTGTGCTTTTGATCACTTGCGGTGCACAGAAAGTTCTCTTCGCTGCGCGGATCGATTAATTCGGTGCACGGATCGAGCACCCAAGGCATCTCGTCGCGCATAACCACGGCACACACACACACACACACACCACCGACGAAAAAGGACGGGTGAACGGGACGTTCACGTCCGTCGTGGCGGTGTTAAGATTGGGAGGCAAATCAATGGTGGCCTCCCCAAGCAACATTCTGAAAAACAGGGTAGTGCATTCTGGTATTTCCAAACGCTCTATAACTGGCCCCGAACGTGGAGCGTTGTAATGTCAACGCACGTGTCGACTATTTAGCCCCATGAGGCGAACACAACTTCGGGGAAGATGGAGTGGTATCGCAAAATGCGACATCGCTTCCTGTCCCATAGGCCAAGTGGCCATGCCCCTCCAATGCCCCAACGTAAGGCAATGCTGCGCGCTGGCAGCGTGAGCGCAGGGTTGATGCTGGAGCGGAATGGCGGCCCACGAACGCGACGACGTTCTCGGGATCATTCTTTCCCCTACGCACACACTGCCCCACAACAACAACCTCACAAGCACCTGTCATTACCAAAAACCGCTCGAGCACGCTAGGTGCATTCTGAGTAGCGGCCTGACAAAGACAGTTTTTCGGCTGTCCCAGCACGCACTCATCCTGGCACAACTCAGAACTAGGGCCTGTGACACACTGCCAGGTCGCTGAACTTAGTGCGTCAACCCATCCAGCGCGGCTCCCGACTAACTCTCGGTAATGGCCGCAGCCAACACTAAAGCTACGAAGCTCTATTTCAGACACCGGTTTTGCGAGATCGCCGATTGTGTCTCGTTCCTCTGTTTCAACTGTAGCTGCCTCCTCACATGGTTTTCCCCTCCTTCGCAACCTCCTCGGGAGCTCTCATTCTTGCTTTCGCAGTCTCCACGCATGCGTTTTGGTGTTCTCCATAAACCTCCTCCGTTACACTCTCACCATCAAGACTACCTAACCCACACGACCTCCACGCATCGTTCCTACCCTCATCACATGCTTTCCCGTCTTCTATCTCCTTTCTCTTCTGGGCGAGCTCCTGAACGCCCGACACGGAGTTCACTTTCTCGTGCAACTTTCGAGCGTAATTGGGAGCGCGGCGGTCCCCAAGACTTTCCTGCCCGACTCCAGTCTCCTGCGCTCCACCGATTAGAATTTGGGTACTGCCCGTGCAAGCAAGTTCAGCATGCATTAGCGCAGTGTCCGGTGCAAAACCAGCTGGCGGCCCTACACCCGCGACAACGGGGCTACCCCTCGACTCTGCTCCTATACCGGACGCGCTCGCTGGGATGTTCCGTGTGCTCACTTCCCTTTCCATGCAGCTGTTCCCGGCTGAGCCGCTCGCTTCCCGTGCGCAGCCACGGCCGCTTATCTCGTTCTCGCGCGGATTCAAATTGAAAAACGGGCTGCCCCCATCCAACTTTGCTGTCAGTGCATAACTGGGCCTGCTCGACGGGTTATGCCTTATGCGCTGCAGCTCCATCCACAAACTTTGCCTGCGAGGCTGCTCGTCATATTCGAGCATCATTTCATTACATCGCTCTACGGTATCATCGGACGCGCTTTCTTCTTCACTCCTCATCCCAATGTCCGTCTCCACGCGTTCGACACCGGCGGAAATGCTGGCCTCGTGTAGGGAGTCACGGCTGCTTACTTTTTCATCGCAATGTTCAACTTCCAAACATTCGCCGGAACCATTACACTTCGCTGTCGCCATACAACTGGCTGGATCAGTGTCCCATTGTTTCTGCTCGCGGCTACCCGAGCGCAAGGGCGTCTGCCTTCTCCGCTCCAGCTCCAACTCATATCTTCGCAACCGCTCTTCAGATTCGAGCTTCAGTTTTTGCATGCGCTCCTTCGATTTTCGCGCGTCTCTTGTCTCTCGCTCCGCCGCCTCTCGCGCTTCTTTTCAGTCTCGCTCCGTCGCCTCACGCGCTCTTTCCTCCGCTTCGCGCGCTTCTTTTCTCTCTCGCTCCGCCGCCTCTCACGCTCTTTCCTCCGCTTCGCACGCTGCTTTTCTCTCCCGTTCCTGAAACTCCAATTCCATTCGTCTAATAATTATTATTTCGGACTCCGCTTGGACCACCCCTCCTGCCGCTGCTCCTCCTTGAGGTGGCGCCTCATGCGTCTGATCATTTCCGTCTCCTTCCGCCATGTTAGCCATCATGCTCCGCGTGACTACCATGCAACCCCAGACTCGGCCTACACCGCCACAACGAAGCGCAAGAAATCCCACTCACCCGCACCTTTGGTCGGCTGCCGCGTCGTTGGCCCCGTGCGCTGGCTTGGCCCTGCCGCTCCACTCCGCGCGGAGCTCGTCTGCTGCCGATGAAGGCGGGCTTGCGTCTGCCTGTTGCCCCTGGTTGTGGCCTGGTGATTTCTTCTGCCAAATCCTGTCGACTGCACCAGTAAAGATGGTTTGTTGTTCGTTTCCCCGAAGTCTCGTGTCGATCAGGAACCCAATCGCCCGGGCTCCGGTTGATTTGGCAGGAGGCTGGCAGGGCGATGGTGTTGAAGTTCTTGGAGATGGCGGTCGAATTGACGAACTCGAGGCGTTGGGGTTGATTAAGTGAAACGAAGAATTTCTATACAGCTATTTAAAGTAGGAAAACTGGGTACATGAGTAATAGAAAGAAAAACTTCAAACTTCCGCTAGACGCTAACTCCAAGTGCGCACAAATCACTTGAGCTTCTCAACTTCGTCCAACTCTCCTACCCTCGGAGCGTACACAAACCGCTCGAGAAACGACGGCCGAGACTCTGTCTCGCCGCAAGATCCGTCTAGTTGCCCGGTACGGCGCTAGACCTCCGACGGCGCTAGATCTAAACCTCCGACGCGATCTTAACCTGTAGTCTAGGGGATTCGCAAAACCCAACCTAGCTTTAACGGTCGAGACTCCTTGTCCCGCCGAGAACTGCCCAGCTCGGCACTCAGACAAGAACGATTTCTAACGGCCAAGTTCGGCCTTATAACACCTCGAGTTCACCCTCTCTCAGGGAACGCCCCTGTAGCGTTCGTACCACGCGTAAGGGAGTGCCCAAATTCACGTAGACAGCTGTCACTCAGCACGCTACGGAATATTCAATGAGGCGCCGCCATCTTGGGTCAACGGCACTGCTCGCAGACGAGCAGAGTGCGCGCGACCCCGCGGGGTGAGAGCGAAAGGCGGTGACGGTGCACTGTGCCGGCCGGGGCGCTTTAACAATGGTGTCTCGCGCGGCGCGCGATTCGACGCCGATAATCCCACCACCTCCGCTCGTCACGTCGACGGCTCCCGGAATCCGGCTGCGCCGTCTGCTTTCTCAATGGGCGATTATCCATGCGGGTATGCGGGTGCGGCCAGACAATCCGTCTCCCGTGCGCGCCGTGACCGAATTGGCGACGGCTGCAGCGTACAGTCTACAGTGCTGGGCCACCAGACAGAGTGGCGGGTTCTCACGCGCCGCCCGGGCGCTTGGCCCGTGACCTCATCAGTGGACCTTACAGAAGCGTTCAACAGTGAGGGAGCACTCGGTGAGGTTGTGCAGCGGCAAGCAAAGTATACAAGGACTGAATAGAGCACTGCAAATATCCATCAATTATATACTTTAGTTTGTGTTTGATTTTGTCTTCTGCTGCGAGTGGGGTAGATATACACAGAGTAAATGTTCTTGAGTGACTCTTATGTTTGCCGCGAGCTGCTGTTGATAAAAAATCTGCAATGGCGTGCGTCACTTAGCTCTACCATGTCGTTATGTGATTGGGCCCCGGAGACCGCAACACACGCGGACTACTAACCACGAGTGCGAATAAGAGCGTTTCTTTCACACTAGGTTCTCGCGAGAGAAGGAAATATGAAATGGCCGTAATCGCTCGACGGCGTGATGTGAAGCCGCCTAAATGGTACCGGCCCGCCGGGCCTGCACGATATTTGAAACGGTACTTGTGCTTCAGAAGTACTTCGCTCGCGGCTGGTTCAATGGGGCCTCTGGGGCCGGTGTGAAGGGCACACTAGCTGTTCGAGCATTTAAATGCATTTCTCGTTCAGTCGGTCGCTAGTCATGAAGCTTCAAGCCGGCCTCTGCGGCCATGACTTGGAGCCGTAAAAGCTACCATTGCGAGTGTGGCAGCGCTTAGCGGCAACCCTGTACGCTCTATAGGGCACCGGTGCCTCGCTCATATTTGTGACGCAAGGGCTACGGCAAGAAAAAATGAACAGAAAATGGGGGAGAGTGAGCTCTATTTCATTGGCTGGCCTATGTTGTAAACGAAAAAAAGCTTCCCGTGGCCAGAATAGAACCTGGGTCTGTCGCGTTATGAAGCCGGCGCCCTTTCGGTTGCTCCATTTCTTCTTTTTTCCTTATTGCCTTACTTTGACAATACACACGTATCAACAATAAAACAATAAAACTGCTATCCCACACTTGTGTAGCAGAAAGCCGACTAAACTTGTGTCATGGTTGCAAATGTTTCCATCACGAGCAGCCATTGTAGAGGCTCAGGCTGAGCCCTCCATGCTTCAATAATCAACCGAATAGACTGAGAAAAATACTCCTTGGAGCACTTGACATCAACATCATGATGGCGTATGGCCCTACACACTTTATAATGCCGTGCAGAGCAAGAACTATAACGAGGTCGTAAGGTACACAGTCATCACTTTCGATGGCAATAATGGGATTCCGTGTGCGTCTACTGGGAAATCCTTCGTCAATGTGCGCTGAAGCATGTCCAAAAAATGACCCCATCCAAACATGCTAAAAATACATGTCCGATCAACTCGGGTTTCTTGCGCGGGTAACACTGAACGCCCCATGGAAGGGTTACTCCATTTCGAAATGGTCGAAGCGAACGCCAAGTAGCCGGTACCGATTCGCGCCGTTCATCCCGAACCCCAACGTTAGTCCTACGTAGTGCACAGCCGATAGTTGCTGTGGGTAAAGCACTGTTTCAAATATCGTGCAATCGCGGGAGCCCGATGCCATTAGGGCGGCTTCACATCACGTCGTCTACCGATTACGGCCATGTCATATTTCCTTCGCTCGCGAGAACCTGCATGAAATAAACACTCTCTTCTTGGCACCCGTGTCGAATAGTCCTCGTGGGCCCGGGTCTCCCGTGCCCAAATATAACAACAAGGCAGGGGTTGCCGAACCGGTTTTCATGTTCGCGTAACTGAGGAGGGCCAGCCATGAGAGAATTTGTATTTATTTATTTTATTTATTTTTTCA
Source organism: Haemaphysalis longicornis (assembly GCA_013339765.2). Lineage (NCBI taxonomy): Eukaryota > Metazoa > Arthropoda > Arachnida > Ixodida > Ixodidae > Haemaphysalis > Haemaphysalis longicornis. The sequence continues at coordinate 75,852,335 of CM023451.1, forward strand.
CAGTACCCTAAATGCCACCGTGAGGGGGTATTCCAAAGGGTGGTTACATAGCGCACGTATAGTATTCGCGCAATAAAAGGAAGGGTATCAAAATAAAGCAAAAAGAAACTGTAGTGTCCAAGCTATAAACGAAAATAACTACACACTGTAAGCTCGAAAAGAGCGATAATGCAAAATTCAATACATGATAACAACAACAAAGGCAGGAATTTAATACGAATGGGTCAAATTCAAGTACGACACGATCTACAACCTATGAGCACAACAACAAAAAAGAAAACACAGATCAAAACAAAAATGTTCAGTGCGCATTTTCAAAGACAGAAAAAAACCCAAAATGAGAGCAAAGTGTTAGGTTAGCACTTAATCAGTCTGGAATTTCTAGTTGTCTTTTCGAGAGACAATATGAGATGTGAGATCATTCCACCGACTATGGTACGTGGAATGAAAGACCGGGCAGAAGCAGATGAGTGGCAATTTATGCGTTTATCTTAGTAGGAGTCGTCACGGGGAGGAAAAATGGCGGGAGGTGGCTGGAAGAAATCATCATGAAGTGACGCGTGGTGACAAAGCTTATGGAACAGTGATAGGCGAGAAAGTTGGCGGTGCTGTGCTAGATCAGGTACTCCAGAGCTACGTTTTAGTGCTGTGACGCTACAATGAGGTGAGTAGACTAAATATATGAAGCGAGCAGCACTGTTTTGCAGAGATGCGATATCAGTTGCGATGTATGCCTGATGGGGACTTCCGAGATTTCCGGTGTAGCATGCGGCTTATCGTGAAAAAAGCTAGTAAGCTTACATGCATCATGAGCTTGGACGCCCTTGTAGACAGAGCTATTGACAGCGTCGACTGCTCCACACCGGCGGGAAGTAATGCACACTGCGAGATTTTTGAAAGACTCGCATCTGCAGCGACCGCACATGGCTGGCTCGAAGCGCTTAATGGCACGCTGAAATGTGCTAAAATTACCCCGCGATTGAGAGATATGGGAATTTTTAAGGAACATAGAAATTATAGAACGTTTAGAGATCACCGAACTGGACACGGCAATCTTAAACAAGGTGATATCATTCGCCATCGGTGGCTTTTCGAACGCGTTCCTGTAATGGGAAAACGTTGACACAAGAGAAAAAAAAAACAAGAAAAAGAAGACGCAAGGCACGTGCTGCCCATGCTGAAGGGGCGGGCCCGAGCTCATGCAAGGCACCCTCTAACCAGCGACTGCCAGCGACGATGGCGCACACGAGCCGACGAGGAAAAATGAATTTGTCCGCAGTCTTGGCAGTAAAGCTCTTCTCTTGACGAGTGTGAAGGAAACTCATTAACCGGTAACACTTGAAGGATACTAAGCTGTACGAAACCTTAGAAACCATCACAAAGATTTAAGTCCACGACTGCAGCCGATTTGCTGCTTTTTCACTTCCGCAACGACCTTTACTCCATCATTGTTGCTATAAGTGTGAGCGTTCTTCATTTTTTTGGACGTGATAAGCATTGGACATGACCTTGCAGGGGCGTTTGCTACCGCGTATCTTCCTCGTTCCGGGCAAGTGTTGCCACAATGTTTTTTTTTTTTTGCAGAAAAAGAAGGCCTTTATTAGGCAACAGATTAATATCAAACCTTTTGTGTACCGAATGAGGTCCCATAGTCAGACTGAATAGGGACGTCCTACGCCGAAGGCTGGACTTTTTCTTTTTTTGCCAATCTTGGGCAATTTCGTTAGGTGTGTTGGCTTGGCTTGCACACATGCGCCTGGAACGATGGGCGGTCATCGCGAGGCACGCACACACGAGCCCTGTGCGTTTTCTTGGTTTCGTCAACTGCCGCGCGGTCAGCCGCAAGGCCCGCGCTCACGCGCGCGCGCTTAGCAGTTTCTTGGTATTTTAAACTGCGGACACGAAAAATTACAATTTGCTTAACAGCTTCACTGTTAAAAAGAGCCTGTCAAGAGAGGCATTTTCTATTTACTCATAGTGTTGGCCGGTGAGCCAGATACAGGGAGGGGTTACAAAATTCTTGTAACATATAAGCATGCATAAGCACGTACAAATGCATACACATAATTGTGGATCGCAAAATTATAGCACAAACAATGGAAAGAAATAATGCCAAATAACGCAATAAAATACAGACAAGCCAACAAGTACAATAAAGAACTCTGTACATATACATAATATACATTATACACAACCACGTGTGCAAAAATTCAATCAGTACAACTAACAACAAAGGTGAGGTTCATTTGTACATGGCCTGCAAGAAGGCGGTGCTCAAATTCTGAAGCAGTCCGAGATTGAACGACAGATTCTGGTAATGCGTTCCAGTGACGTATTGTGCTCGGAACAAAATAATATGCATAAATGTTGATAAGAGCGTAGTTGTGGTACTCTGTAAGCGCGGCTATTTGTGCCTCGAATGTCTCGACCTTGTCCCGGAATTAGACATTGGATTGTTTTTATTTTAAAGGCATTCTGGGTAAGCAAAAAGGAAAACTCGAGGCGTGCATGAATGCGGCGATCTGCTAGGGTTGGCAACTTAAGAATTTTAAGCATGTTAGAGACAGATTCAGTGCGCGAGTAACGTGGTAATGTAAACCAAGCCGCCTTTCTTTGCACGTTTTCAAACCTATCAATTAACACTTTGTGATGTGTATCCCAGATGATGCTAGCTTATTCTATTGGTGGTAGATAGGTTGATAGTTTCACCTATGCCGGTGAGTTTTAGTTTTGTGCACAGAAACCAAAGCGTTTTCTTCTTCAGCTAAACAGACATTAGTCATATGAGAAGCCCAACTTAGGTCATTGGTAATAGTCACACCCCAATATAATACTGCGTCGACTACGCTTATCTCACCATTTTTAGTCTATAAGGTGTGGGCCTCACCTCTGTAATGCAGTGCAGCCTGCCAAGGTGCCCACCATGGGTTCGAGCGAGCCAAGCCGTAAACGGCCGCGGCGGCCCTCGCCACGCGTGCGCAGTCACTCCGTGAAGACGAAGTAGCTGCTCCTCATAACGTGATTTTATTCCGGGTAATCCACGGTACAGCAACCAGCCCTGGTATTACACTCCTAGCCCTGGGGCAGAGAGGGGGGTACCCGCCGAACGTACGCTTCAAGCCACAGAGCCCGACGCGCAGGGAGGGTAATCCGATGGCAGCTGTTGGTCCAGTGGCATAAGCCACCGAAGCGCTGCGGGTGATGGGCCCGGCTATGACCGGAACCGACCACCAGACTGACTGAGAAATCCAACTCCCGGTACGTTCGCCGACCTCACGGAAGTGAGAAAACGGCGGTCGCTCAGGCCGAAGCGAGCGAGCAGCGTGCAAGCACGAAGTACATGTCGGAGTCGGCACCCAGCCAATCTCACCTGGGTCCGACCGCAGCGCGCGCCCGCCGCCGCGAGCCCTTCGGCGGGGCCACTACGTCACGCCCCACGTGGCCCACGGACCGGCGCGCATTGGTCAGCCCGTACCCCCTTGCAGGGAGAGGGCGCGAGGGGCTATCCTCGCCCCTCGGGGAGAGGGGACCGCGGGCTACGTGCTCGCGTAATTGGGAGTAGCCCAAATTAAGATCCCCACATCCGGCCTGCGTGCTCACAGGCACCACACTTGTCGGCCCCGCACACACGACAAAAAAAAAGAAAAGGGCAGGAGCAGTCCCCTGCGCATCTCTCCGGCAGAAAATCCTCACCCGCGTGTAGCACCGCGAAGGACGCAACCGAAACTCACTCAATCCACGCACAAAATAAGCACATTCACACAAAACCTACGGGGAACCCAGATACTCGGGGTTCTATCTCACTACGGCGGACAGTCGCATTACGGCTAAGAGTGCGTTACGGCTGAACGTCGCAACACCGCGGAGAGTCTCACTACGGCTAAAAGTGCATTACGGCTGAACGTCGCAACACGGCGGAGAGAGTCTCACTACGGCTAAAAGTGCGTTACGGCTGAACGTCGCAACACGGCGGAGGGTCTCACTACGGCTAAAAGTGCGTTACGGCTGAACGTCGCAGCACGGCGGAGGGTCTCACTACGGCTAAAAGTGCGTTACGGCTGAACGTCGCAACACGGCGGAAGGGGGACCCTTTCAGCCGATCAGCCGTTCAAATGATCTTCAGTTAGTTTCGTTCAGCATTGTCACTGCTGGGCGTTACGTGCAAGAGCCTGCATATATATTTCGGCGTGTCTTTCGCGCATTTTCATTGTTTTCGAGCACTTGTTTTATTTCTTGCGTATTTCGCGTGTTTATTTTTTACGGCTAAAGTAGTGGTACGACGAAATACGCGTTTAATTTTTAAATACTTGTTATTTATAGAAGCATTTGAAGTATCGAACAATATTCCTTTACTCAAAAAAGGCCTCGCGGGGTTAATGCATAATTATCGCCTCAAATCTGTTCCTTTCTTCTCAGATAAGGTTTAAGCAAAACTAATTGAAACCAGTCTTTTTCCGCCATCTTAAAAACATCCGCTTGCTCCCCATTTCTCAGTTAGGTTTTCGTGCTGTCCTATGGACTAACATTATGACTGTGTTCATAACACAAAATTAAATCGTTCATTGACCGCTGTGACGCGGCAGCTGCTGGGTTTTATTAGAGTTCTCGTCAGCATTCGATACAAGGGACCATGACGTTTATTTAATTTTTCTTGAGCGTTATGGGGTAACAGGTCCTGCCATAACTTGATACGAAGCCGTCTACTAATCATGCAACAGAGATGAATTTCTACAGCAACATCATACCCTGTCACAGTTACTAGAGGAGTTCCACAAGGCTCGATCTTGGGCCCATTGCTCCTTTTAATTCAACAAACGATCTTCCTCTCTGTTTTAATTCCTCAATGCATACTGCATATAGGCGGTACCACTGTCTTTAACTGCCATCAAAATAGCTGTGCCTTGACCCAAATGCTAAAGGCTGACCTGTTTTCCTTCCAACGATTGTGTCCTCTTAAAGGAGCACTGACACCAATTTTCGGCGTTAATATTATTGCACAGTTTGCTTCCTTCACTCAACAGAATACCCTGGCTGAAATATGAGTGGCCAGCGACGCGAATAACATAGTTCAATTGGATCTCATTTATCGCGCCGACGGAGCAGCGCGCGGAGCGGCACTCGGCAAATGGACATCAGCGTGACATCACTCCAGGAGAGGAAAAAGAAGTGATGCGACAGCGCTCGTCAAAAACTCGAGACGTCACTTCACGCGCGCGGCCCCACAAGCGGCGAGCGGGCGCAACATCCTCTCAAGCGGGCGCCGGTGACGTCGCACAAAGTGGTGAGGTCAGGCAGGGAGTCTGTCATATGCGTCGTTCGGGATGAAAGCGCGGGAATTTGAAACAAACAATTTTCAGGCCGTTCAATGTAATTAACTATCGCGCGCTGAAGTATTTGAAGTGCTGTTTCAGGTTGGCCAGACCATTAAGCATCGATAAAAGCAATAAAAGTGTAACAAAAATTTTCGTGTCAGTGCACCTTTAAGAAATTATCTTAACGTACCTAAACGCTTTTAGATGCGAAGCAGCTTATGGGCGAGCCTGTTCCCTCCGCCATTGTGTAGGCACCGTTGTGCGGCGTCCACACCACCACTGCGCATGCCTGGCCAGGCACCACTGATGATGATTGTGGCAGGATGCCCATAGGGATTGGCACACCAAAGAATCCATCACGAGATAGCTTCGCGTTCAAATGAAGAACACAACTAAGGGATATTGTGCGTGGGCGGCTCCGGTCTTTTCGGTACAGGACGTTTCGGTACAGGGCGTTTCGGTACGGTCTTTTCGGTGCACGGGCGTTTCGGTACACGGGCGTTTCGGGACACGGGCGTTTCGGGACACGGACCTTTCGGTACAGGACATTTCGGTACAGGGCGGTTCGGTACAGGTCGTTTCGTTTCGGCGAGCGCTTTAGGCTGCGAGCGTTGTTTACGGGGTGGTTACAAGCACGGAATTTGTACCTATTTATTACAGATGTTCTTGTTCGAAATTCTGCGTTATTTTAGGCCAGCAGTTGGTTATGCGGCCTTCCCAAAAAAACCTCTGTTGATTTGTTAAATATTAGCTGCTATATTTATAGCATTCAGACAACCTATAAGTGTTCATTATTTTGTTTCTTAGCGACCTATTATCACCAGAATGTTATATAACAAATCAGTGATAGTATCATCGTGTTTTTCACTCGTTTTTTTTTTGACGACTTATTATCACCTGTTTATTTTTTCGAAAATCAGTGAGGTAAATATTTTCTTTTTGCACTTTGCGGAAACCCTTCGACAACGGTTGCGGGAATGAGTCCCACCGCACGGGGAAGGAACCTGTCCCTTTATAACGTAATGACGAAGAAGTTGCAATTTCTTGTGTTTCTGCATTTGTGTGCGTTGCTTTCTTCTGATAACGCAAGTACTTGAGGTGTTATTAGCAATGCATTACGGAAGGCACCTATTGTACCTTGCCGCACGCTTCCGTCCCGACTTATTCGTAGTTAGCAGGGACTGCGGCGGGTTTATTGTGTTGTGAATCAAATTTGGAAATGCTTTGTAATGACATTGAAAGCACTCTGTAATGTTTATGCAGCTACTACAGTTATTCTTCTTCGCAAGGACTGCTCATCTGAAATTCTTGGCGTTTTGCTAATATGGTCGTGACCTGAGACCAATGTCACCTGCTGCTCCCCATGATCAGTACTTTTTTGAGCCGCACAGCGTTAAAATGATGTTCGCAGAAGCAGGTGTCGGCACGACATTATACATGACACACACACTATAGATATATATATCTATATACTATATCTATATATATATATATATATATATATATATATATAAACAAGTGCCGACTGCAACTCAAATCGCGGGGGATGATGTAAGTGAAAAACCCAGTGTAACACATTAGCGCTACTATTCCGACGGATAATGTTTCTAACTGCACTGTTAAACCATTTCATTCTTATTTATAAGCTAGGTGTTTACTTAGTTTAACAGCCCTGAAGAGCGCTTAGTGCGTAAGAAATATTTCCCGCAGCAAACATGCACGTCAAAGCAGCGTCCCCGAATAGGAGCCACGTTGGATCGTGGCTCATTGGTACCTCTGAAGTACGGTACTTTTGTGACAAAGAACTTCGCTACTCAGAACAAAATTTGTCTAAGTAATTGAATATCGATTCAAAGAACATTTATGCGAGAAGTAAACAAATGAAACAGGATCGAGGAACTATCCTCAACAAATATTTACAGGAGAAATCGCTTGAAAAGCATGCGGATTCGTAAGTAAGCGTTAAATAATCACAATATGAGCTCAGAAGCCGTCTAAAGAAATAGATCCTAGAGATCCTGTGCAAAATCAAATCAAAACAAAAACAAAATAAAGAAATAACTGATATGTTCATGCAGCGAAAACTCTTTAAACCCGTAAATTTTTTATTCTGGACCAAAATTTTGGACCGAAGGGGCTGCGGAACCCCAATGGAGGTTCCCCGTGGGGTCAGTCACCTGTCTTACCAGAATTTCTTTGGACGCACGGACAGTGGGGGAGGAGCGTGCATGGCTTGCGGCGGAGCTTGCCTAAAACGCTCGCCCTAAGATCGGGCTCCCGCTGACATTCGTGCCGCTAACCATTCGGGGTACCAAGGCATGTGTGTGTGTTTTTTTTTTTAAGCAGAATGCGCCGAAGCCCAAGAGATCACGTGGGCGACGACGGTGTGGGAAACGCGAGGGCGCAAATAAAAAATTCAGCCCCGCGAGAGGACGAATATTTAGTATTTCTTTTTTTATTGTAGTGTTTAACGCGCCGACGCAAAACGCAGGCGATGAGGCGCGCGGTAGTAGATGGCTCCGGATTAATTTTGACAACCTGGGGATCTTTAACGTGCGCCGAAATCTCGTACATACGGGCGTTTTTGCTTTTCGCCTCCATCAGAAAAGCGGCCGCCGTGGCCGGTAATCGAACCCGCGACCTCGTGCTCAGCAGCGCAACGCCTTAGCCACTGTGCCACCGCGGCGGGTAGAAAATACATGATGATATTGTCGCTAAAGAAACGAAGTAATGAACAAGCTATACATTTTCTGGCTACGGTTACGCAAACAGGCATTTTTTTGGCAAGGCCGCATAAATTTCTACTGGACTAAAGTAACGCAGAAATACAAGCAACAACAGTTGTAATAAACAGGTTCGATTTGCGTACTTGCAACTCCCATGTTAACAACGCACGCGAATTTGGCCGCCTCAAACGCTCGCTCGAATTCGTTTTCGCACCGAAACGACCTGTACCGAACCGCCCTGTACCGAAATGTCCTGTACCGAAACACCCGTGTCCCGAAACGCCCGTGTCCCGAAACGCCCGTGTACCGAAAAGACCGTACCGAAACGCCCTGTACCGAACCGCCCTGTACCGAAAAGACCTAGACCCGTGCGTGGGGTAGGGTTGATGGCATAGTGGCTACTGTTTTAATGCAAAAACGTGGAAGATATACGTTGGAGAGCTATCAATTAACAAACAAAAAATAAAGCAAGTCCCAGAAAATATTGAAAATGCGGGAAAGACACGCCGAAGTATATATGCAGGCTCTTGCACGTAACGCACAGCTGCGACAATGCTGAACGAAACTAGCTGCAGATCATTTGAACGGCTGATCGGCTGAAAGGGTCCCCTTTCCGCCGTGTTGGGACGTTTAGCCGTAACGCACTTTTAGCCGTAGTGAGACTCTCCGCCGTGTTGCGACGTTCAGCCGTAACGCACTTTTCGCCGTAGTGAGACTCTCCGCCATGTTGCGACGTTCAGCCGTAACGCACATTTAGCCGTAGTGAGACTCTCCGCCGTGTTGCGACGTTCAGCCGTAACGCACTTTTCGCCGTAGTGAGACTCTCCGCCGTGTTGCGACGCTCAGCCGTAATGCACTCTTAGCCGTAATGCGACTGTCCGCCGTAGTGGGACGATGCCGATACACGGCCGGCAAGCAGAAAACGCCGCCAAACGGTCCACGCCACGGCTCCCCACGCTCCCTCTCGTTCCAACCCTCCAAGGAAGCCACCGTCGAGCGACGGCAGCCGGGCGAAACCAACCCAAAACAGCAAGAAGAATACACCACCCCTCGGAGCTTCCGAGAAAAAGAAGGGCGGCTCTGCCGGGCTCAGCCGGGACCCCAAAAAAACGAAGTTTCCGCCTCTCGAACATGGGGCCGAGAAAATGCGAAGAGACGCGTTCTTTCGCGCACAGTTTAAAATGAACCACACTATTATACTTCCCCTTGAATGCGGTTGGCTAAACAGCAAAAATAAGGCATGTCTTTACGCAACTGTATACATATCATGAACAAACCACTAGTTTCTAAACGCCTTGCGACACACACTACAATTAAAAAGAACATGCCGACTTTGCCTAAACGCGACAAAATACAGAAGCATGCACTTTTTTTTACACTCACGTGAAGGGGCTGGAGGCATGATCGCTGGCTCACCCGGGAATGCCACGGAGAAAAGCTCGTTGTGAGAAGGCTGATGTGCGCATGTAGGGCTTTCAACCGGGAAAAGCCCGGTATTAAGCCGGCCGACTTCCCAACTATGGGCGTCGACGGAGGGCGTACCGATGCGGGGGCCGGAAACGACCCGACACACCGGGTGTGCTCGTTTGCCCTGGCGCGAGGTCGTCAGACCCCGGCTTCAACTCTGCCGGCCTACAATGGTAGGCTTTCGGGTCGGCAATGTGAACGCGGCCACTGGATTTCCCTGTTCGGGGTTCCTTAAGCTCGTACACAAGCGGTGAGAGTCGCCTCTCAACTTGGTAGGGCCCAACCCACTTAGGAGCCAATGCAGCGGAAAACCCCTTGCTGGCATCGCTAAGAGCGTGGCTGCGTTTGAGCACAAAGTCACCTGCCTGATAGCAAATGTTACGGTGACTCTTGTCTTACTGAGCCTTTTGTTGGGCTCGAGCTACGCCGAGGCTCTCCGCGCCTTGTCGAAGGCCAGATTGAGCCGGGCGCACGCAGAGTTCGGACGCGTACGAGGAACAATCCCGGTGCGCGCTCTCGTCGGAGTCTTGGCGTTGCGTGACAATGGTCAGGGGGTTGGCCGAGTGTCTCCCAAAAGTGAGGAATGCGGGCGAGAATCCCGTTGAACGGCTCTCCGCTGTCCGAACAGCGAACGCGAGCTCCTTCAGGTGGTCGGCCCAGTCCTTTTGGCTCGTGGCAAAAGCCGTGAGCATTGTCTTCACACTCCTATTGAAGCGTTCTGTCAAATTGGACTGGGGGTGGTAGGGCGACGTGGGACGATGCTCGATCCGCAAGGATGAGCATGTTTCACAGAAAAGTCGGGCAGTAAAATAGGAGGCATCGTCCGTGATGAGGCGCTCCGGGAAGCCGAAGCGGGTGAATACCTCCATTAACTTGCCCAGCACAGCCCGGGATGTCACCTTACGCAGTGGAAACAATTCCACCCATTTCGCAAAGTGGTCCACCACTACCAACAGGTGCTGATAGCCGTGCTTGCTTCTGGGGAAAGGCCCCATAAGGTCGCAGGCGGCTATTTGCCACGGCCGCTGGCTGTCAATCGGTTTCATCAGCCCTGGCGGGCGCCCACCGCGCGATTTGATAGACTGACAGGCATGACACGACCGGCAATAGCGGAAAATGTTCCGCCTCATGCCGGGCCAGGTGACAGTGCCACTGATCTTCGAAAAGACCTTCGAGCCGCTCAGGTGTCCGGCCAGTGGCTCGTCGTGAGCGTACCGCAAAAGCGCGCACCTCAGACGTTTCGGGATCACCACCTTGAACGAGTCGATAGACTCGTCGTCAGTGGCGACGTATTTCAGCACGAGCTCGTCGTTGTCCAGCAGGTACGTATCCTCGGGACTACCAGCAATGCAAGCTGGCTCCGGTCCCTCTGTGCCCGTTGCAAAGCCAGCAACGTCACGGCGCTCCGCCTCTCGTAGGCGTCCGAGAATGTCTCGGCAACAAGGATCGTCTCGCTGAGCCTGAATTAGCTCTTCCCGGCTGAATATAATCCCAAAAGGAGACCAGGCACGGACCTGAATCTCCGGCGTCGTGGCCTGGGGCTGTCCGAATTGGGGGGGCCGTTTTGGCTCACGAGCGTTGCTGGCGTTCCCTCGAGAGGGTCCAGCTTCCGTACACAGCGCAACAGCAGCGCGTTCTCCTTTCTCGGCGCGGGGCATGACACAGACGGTTTTCCCCTTCGGCGCTCGAGATGCGCTGGCCTCAACAACAGAGGACCCAACCACGCTTGCTACGGGTGGTGACAATGCACCAGCTGTATTCTCCCGTACCGCTGTGCACGCTTTCCGACTGCGGGCTCTGCCAACACCACCTAGGGCTCTGCCGCAACCGCCTCCTCGCCTGCGTTGGCGGGCGAAACCAACACCACCACCAACACCACCGAAACCAACACCAACATTTCTCTCGGCGCTGGCCGGGAGGGAAAGCGGGGCACGTGAAAGCGCGTCGGCGACCACATTGCTGCTTCCCTTCCGATACTGCAAAAAAAAATCGTAGTACTGTATGAGCAGAGCCCAGCGTGCCAACCGGCCCGAGGATTCTCGGAGCCGCATCAGCCAAGTGAGCGCGCTGTGGTCCGTTTGCACCATGAATTTCGTCCCGTCCAAATAGACGTCGAATTTCGGCAGCGCAAACACGATAGCGAGGCACTCCCGCTCCGTCACTGAGTAATTCTTCTCAGCGGGGAGAAGGGATCGGCTGGCAAAAGCCAGGGGGTGCAACACGCCATCGTATTCCTGAAGGAGGACAGCCCCCAATCCGAGGTCGCTTGCGTCCGTTTGTACGACAAACTCCCTGTTCAGGTCCGGCAACCTGAGCTGCGCTGTCTCGGCAATTGCACGGGACAGGCTGCGAAACGCACCTTCTTGCTCAGGGCCCCAATGCCACTCGACAGATTTCCCCAACAGCCGCGTCAGGGGAGCCTGGAGTTTAGCGCAGGACGGAATGAATGACCGATAAAAATTGGCCATTCGCAGAAAGCGGTGCAGGCCGCGTACTTCTGTGGGCGCAGGGAAGCTCTTGATAGCCTGGAGTTTCTCCGCGTTTGGCTCGCTGCAGCCACCACCCAGCGTGAACCCAAGAAGCTGCACTTGAGTTCGCGCTATCTGCGCTTTCGCCGGATTCAATGTCATACCCGCTGCCTTGAGCCTACCGAGCACATCTCCCAAGTGACTAGCGTGCTCTTCCAGTGAACGCGAGTATATTACAATGTCGTCAAGGTAGCACATTGCATGTGACCACCTTGACTCCCCAAGAACCCGGTCCATCAGCCTCTGAAATGTTGCAGGGGCGTTACACAGCCCAAATGGCATACGTGTAAACTGAAACAAACCCCGGTGGCAGGTGAACGCTGTCTTAGCCTGATCCTCCGAATTCATCTCCACCTGCAAGTAACCCCTTGAGACATCCAGAATGGTGAAATACCTAGCTGACCCCAGGTTCCCCACTATCGACTCGATCGTAGGCAGCGGGTAGGCATCTTTCCGGGTGAGGGCATTCAGCCTACGGTAGTCAACGCACAAGCGAAAACTGCCGTCTTCTCTAGCGGGACTACAGGAGACGCCCACGGGCTGTCGGAGCGCCTCACCACATTTGTCGCGAGTAACTCATCCAGCGCGCCGTCAATAGCCCGCCGCTTGGCGAGGCTAGTCGGCCTGGGGTAGCACTTCAAAGGAAGCGCATCTCCTGTCTCGATCCTGTGTCGCACGAGATCAGTGCAACCCGGCAGATCCGTGAAAAGCTCCGCAAACCGGAATAAAATGTCCGAGATGCGGGCCTTCTCCTTCCGATCCCAACCAGCCACATCGGCGATCAAGGGATGGAGCGCATCGTCGCGCGCGGGCTTGTTCTTCAACCGAGAAGCGGTAGAACAACTTTGCTCCGACCCGGGGTATTCCCCGGTGCTCAGCCCTCCGTACGGCGGCGACGCTTCTCCCGCACAAGCGAGAGCCGGCGAAGGCGGGCTAGCGAAGGGAACAAGGGGGGACAGAAGTCCGGCCCTGTAACCGCCGCTCGCAATGTCGATCGTAATTCTGGACTTCCGAAGAAAGTCACGGCCCAAAATCACGGGGACACTCAGCCTTGGCAGGTGGATAAAACGACATCGTCTCATCCGCCCGTCCCATCGAACTGTCAACCTTGCGGCGCCGCCGGCGCGCACTGCACCACTGGCAAGGCTGAACAGAGCTCGGCACTCCCTGAGGCGAACAGAACGCTGTTGCAAGAGGTTCAACACTTCGTATCCGAACAAAGAAGCGCTAGCTCCCGTGTCCAATAAAGCCGGGAATTCTCGTCCCGCAATGACGACAGTGATGAACGGCGCAGGCTCGCCAACGGGGCAACCCGAGCGGCCTAGGGAGGGGGCCAGAATTACTTCGGCCGAACGGGCCTTCCCGCTCGGCCGGCCCTTGCGTTTCCCAACTGCGCCGGCGGCTGGGAGCAGTTGCGCATCATGTGGCCCTCTTTTCTGCAACGAAAACAGCGCAGCCCACCACGGGTATTCCCGCGATTGGCATCCCTCGGCGCGTCTCCGCCTGCCGCCGGACCTGGGGGTTGTTTCGGGCGGTTGTTCGCTGCAGAATTGTTTGGAGGCCATTTCCCGGACTTAGCCGTGCGGCGTCCGTAGGTGTATGGGTCCAAAGCGCGTGCGCTAATTTCCCACAGACCTTTTTCTTCCGCGCCGACTGCGTGGCAGGTGCGGCGGGTGGCTAGGAAAAGAGGAAGCTCCCTTCCACGCGCAGCGGGGCTCGAGAGAGACCGGAGGAGGAGGGTGATACGCTCTTGAAGCGTGTATGTGGCCCTGTATCCGCTTCGCCTCAGCGGCTAGCTCCTCCAGGTCGCGGAACCGAGCGCCGCGCAGGTACGCCGCAAAAGTGGGGAGCGCCTGCCTGATAACCCTCTCGACGCGTTCATCGTTCGGGGCTGTCGGTTCGGCGATTTGATATAGCTCCTCCATACTCCCGATTCTTCGGGAGCCTGTGTGCGCAGCTCCAGTTCACGCCGCATCCTCCGATGGTAGTCCACCGGAAGAAATTCGCGGCGGATTGCCGCCTTCAGTTCAGTGAACGTGGCGGCTCGGTGACCGGCAACCCGGTACCACTGCGCTGCTCGCTCCGTAAGTGCGACTGGCACGACACGAGCGAGCATATCGCTGTCGCTGAGCCCCATGGCTGTCTGGTAGTGCGCGAGAGACTCAATGAAGTCGGTCACGCTGTTGGTATCCTTGTAGCCGCGGTAAACTGGCACTTCTAGCCTCACCAGCGGATTTGACAGCTTCGGTGCCCCCAGGGAAACCTGGAGAGCGCCTGAAAGGGACTGGATCAAGCGAGTAGCTTGCTGCAACAACGAGGTTGCATCTGGGGAAGCATCTCCGTTATGAACGACTGCGTGCGCGGCGGAGGGGTCCGCGTCGGGGCGAGAAAATACTCGCGGGTCGTTCGGCGGCTCGGCGGCCGGAGGGAGAATTCGTGTGCCCAGCCCGCTGGTGTTGGCGGGTGGTGCTTCCCGAGCCTCCGCTGCCCCCCGACGACAGCGGGGTCTACTGCCGCGTTGCTCCCGAAAACGGGTGGCCTGTGCGGCAAGAAAGCCTCTCTGGTGCGAGCCAGGCTTTCAGCGGCGACGCAGCCGGTGTGAAACGGTGCGGGGCTACCGCGCGCCCCGAGAGTGGCGACGGGGGCGGTTTGCCGAAGCTTAGATAATCCTGTGGCTGGCTGGATACATGGCTGGCCCCCAGTACTAACTGGGAGCGGCATGGCACTCGCTGCTCTCGGACCGTCGAGGAAAGTACCGGCCGGGGCTTGCAAGGCAGCTCGCCCGGCATGAGAGGCGCCCAATACGCCTAAGCGCTCGCGCGCAGCCGCAGCCTCCATAGCGCGCGTGCCACATTCCGGGGCTACTGAAGCACACCCGGGTCGCCGTGCATACATATCAAAATCACTAGCATCCGGGGCTACGGAAGCACACCCGAATGCATTCAATACGCCTATGCGCTCGCCAGCGCGCGCGCCACCTTCCGGGGCTACTGGAGCACACCCGGGTCGCCGTGCATACATATCAAAATCACTAGCATCCGGGGCTACGGAAGCACACCCGAAAGCATTCAATACGCCTATGCGCTCACCACCGCGCGCGCCTCCATCCAGGGCTACTGGAGCACACCCGAATTGCCATGCACAAATATCAACATCACTAGCAAGCGGGGCTACGGAAGCACGCCCGAATGCGTTCAATACGCCTATGCGCTCGCCATCGCGCGCGCCTCCATCCAGAGCTACGGGAGCACACCCGTATTGCCGTGCACATATATCAACATCACTAGCAAGCGGGGCTACGGAAGCACACCCGAATGCGTTCAATACGCCTATGTGTTCGCCAGCGCGCGCGCCTCCATCCAGGGCTACTGAAGCACACCCGGATTGCCGTGCACATGTATCAACATCACTAGCAAGCGGGGCTACGGAAGCACACCCGAATGCGTTCAATACGCCTATGCGTTCGCCAGCGCGCGCGCCTCCATCCAGGGCTACGGGAGCACACCCGGATTGCCGTGCACATGTATCAACATCACTAGCAAGCGGGGATACGGAAGCACACCCGAATGCGTTCAATACGCCTATGCGTTCGCCAGCGCGCGCGCTACCATCCAGGGCTACGGGAGCACACCCGGATAGCCATACGTACAAATCACTATCGCACAAACCGTACCGACTATTATATAGTGAGCACATTCGCCGGAGTCCTGGCTGAACCAGACGCGGCGAACTACTCGGCACACTCCCCGCATAAGCTGCATGCGGCCTCTCACCTCGCTCTACAATACCGGCGGAGGCCGGAGGGGCCGGGGCCCAGAGAGCTCTCCCGGCTAGGAGCGGCGTCGACCCAACACATGTGGCCTCAGGCGACGGAGGAACGGCGAACTCGGGAATTCCCGAAACTCGTACATCGCTTTGCTCGGCGTCCACGCTCGGTGAAGCGCGGAAGGATGCGATGTTCGCTAGCGACGCCCGCGTAAGCGTCTCCTCAAGGCTAGCGTCCATGGCGCGAGCGGCCTATTGCATGAGCGAAGCTCTGCAAGCTCGCTGAAGGGAGGCAACGATTGTAAGAACAAAGGCTGCCCCACGTTGTGGCGCCAGAAATGTGGGCCTCACCTCTGTAATGCAGTGCAGCCTGCCAAGGTGCCCACCATGGGTTCGAGTGAGCCAAGCCGTAAACGGCCGCGGCGGCCCTCGCCACGCGTGCGCAGTCACTCCGTGAAGACGAAGTAGCTCCTCATAACGTGGTTTTATTCCGGGTAATCCACGGTACAGCAACCAGCCCTGGTATTACACTCCTAGCCCTGGGGCAGAGAGGGGGGTACCTGGCTCGTTCGAACCCATGGTGGGCACCTTGGCAGGCTGCACTGCATTACAGAGGTGAGGCCCACAAAGGGAAATTATGTACATTTGTGGTTTGGTAAATAACACTTAAAGCAACCGTTTATTTCTTTATTTAGTTTCATTTTCCAACGTTCACACAATTTTCAGTCGATTCAAGACCTTTGCTCAGTTGGGTGTGGTCGTTGCTATCATTAATTTCCCGGTATATTAGACAGCCTTCTGCAAAAAGACGCGCAGTAATTTCATCATGAATCTCAGAAGCAATATCATTTATATACGGTAGAAAAAGGGCGGGCCCCAGAACTGACCGCTTTTAGCTTGCAAGATTTGATGCCATGTACCTCTACAAACTGAGTCCTTCCTCAATGGTAAGCCGTTATCCACTTTACTACACAGCAGTGAATTCCTAGTTCTATTAATTTGTGGATTAGGTGGTTGTGTGGTACCCTGTCAAACGCTTTCGACATATCTAAAAATATTGCGTCAATTTGCTTTTTTTTTATTTAGGGCTAGAGAAAGGTCATTTATTACTTTGGTACGTTGTGTGATAGTCGAAAGCTTTTTGACGGAAGCCAGGTTCTTGTTGAAAAAAGGCACCAGTGTTTCCGAGTTATGTAATAGTGGATTCTGATATTATATTTTAAAACTTACAAGACACGCACGTTAGGAAATGGGCCTATAATTTTCAATTTTGTGGCACTCCCTGATTTATGCACCGGGACAACTTTTGCGACAAGCCAACCTTTTGGCACCGAAGACTGTGAAAGCGATGCGGAAAATATGATTTGGAGATACCGAGCAATCCACTCTGCATATCTCTGTGAGAATGCACTTGGTATACGATTCGGCCTGACAGTCCTTTTATTATTTATGTTCAGTAGAAGCGATACAATACCTTCGTGGCTTATCTCGACCTCAGGCAAGTCTGATAAACATAGAAAGCTTAACGCGGATGCGCTGCCATTAAGCTGCGATTCTTGTGAGAACACAGATTGAAAGTATTTGTTGTAACAAGACGCCATTTTTGCATAGTCAGATATTAACTCGTTGCTTACAACAATATTTTTATGTGCTCTGTCACTCTTTGATAGATGACGCCAAACTATTGAGGAGAAGGTTTCATAAAATTTCTCAGCATGTCTTCATAATCTTCTTGTTTAGCTTCTTTAGGCTGGGATTTTAGTGACGAAGAAAACTCAGTTATCTTTTGACGATCCCTTAATGGTTTCCTTCTTAGACGCCTTATTTTACGCTTAAGTTGCATGAGCTGACGAGTAAACCATGGGTTTTGTTTGTTCGTTACTTTCTTCCGCACGGGCAAGAACGCCCTGACGCCGTGCAACGCTCTATATTTGGACCTTGACCATAAAGTGTCGACGTCATCCTCCGAAAAAAACTATCTAAGTGAAAGGATAGATAATCGATAATACTCGTGTCATCTGCATTTCGAAGGTCCGGAACATACGCGATACTTTTTTATCTTTTCGTTTGTGTGCATCAGCCTTCAGTACAACAGAGGCATGTTTATGGTCAGGCACCGCGTTTTCTAATGCAATATCATAATGTGCAAATTGGCCATCAAGAAATCCTAAATCTAGGACAGATCGCGCAACTTCTGTTGCGCGTGCGTTGTCTTTTACGATTTGTGTTAGGTCATGAGCCATGACAGAAAGCAAATCAAGAAGTTCGGTATCCGTCCGTTGGTATGAACTAGTGCTAAGTGTGCCCCAATTTATTTGTGGCAAGTTTAAATCCCAGAGTGTGGTGAGACGCATGTCGGTGGGGCGCCCGGACTCGTGCTACGCCCATATGGTCATCCATGACTGAAACCCCTAGACCCTTTTGTCAGCAAGCAAGTCGTCTCTCGGTGATTTTTGTTTATAGTCGGCCTTGCGCTATTAGAATCAAATTATCTGCATCAGCGCACAGAATGCCATCTATCCGGGTGTTGGAAAAGAACAGCGGCGCGTTCAAAAGAGCGCGTACAAGAGCTGAAGATTAGGGTCATATTCACATGCGGAGATGCAGAAAAATGTACTACTTTCTGTTGCTTAATATTCACTCGTGCCCTTCGCAGTACTGCGGCTGCTTGTTGGCTTGTCTTCCCGGCGTCTTGCCAGTGGTGGAAGCTGCGATGTTAAGGTTCTGGAGACGTCATAACCAGTAGCAGAGACACAGTAATGCAGTAGTCACACGGGTTCAGTACAAAGCAGAAACATTCTAAAAAATTGATACAACTTCACACTAGTGGCGCGAAGATTGGGCACAGAGTACCTGGCAGCCACACCAAGCTTATTGTTAGTTCAGCTAAGTTTATGCGTGCTTGTACTTGGAGACTCGGCCAAATTTTACGCGTGGCTACGCTTCGAGACTCGGTAAAGTTTTCTCCCTGGTGTCGTCGTTAGGGATGCACATTCGCGACACGTGCTTAGAAGAGTTCACAGCCCTGGCTTTTTCGCCGCGATTCCTCTTCTTCTGTCGCCCCCGCTCTCTCCATCGGAGACCCGGCTGTTCTGTTGCCGCAATGGCGGAGCGCAGCTGCTTTTATACCCCCGTTGTGACGCCATGCCTTGGCTCCGCATCTGCGGGTCCGTGGCCTTCGTACGGCACGGTCAGGCAAAGCTAAGGTGAAGAAGTGTGGCCGCACGAGATGACGTCATCGGTCGGCGAGGTTTTCTTGCGCCCGTTCGCCGGCCTAACCACAAGCATAAATTGCATCGGTGTTAACGAGAGGACGGAAGCAACACAATAAAATGGGAATTAGGACAGATCATATAAACGAGAAATATATGAGCATAAGTAAAAGGCAGAAAACACTGTAAGGCGGAAACAACCATTGTCCCACAAATGAAAACAATGTTCCCGCAGTCTTACTGCTTGACGATTCCGAGTTGGGTTGGGTGGCTTGTAGGCAAAAGCGCATAAGAAGCAGCTGCAGATAGCAGTGACGGTGCGGCCAGCAGCCCTTTCAGGAATCAGCGAGCCACACAGCAAAAGCCGGCCACGGGGTTCTGCCGCACAGGTGTCGCCATGCAGCGGCGTGGCCGGTGGCTACGTGGTGTCCGGGCATTTTCATAACACCCGCAGGTCATCGGGCCACCCTGACGACAGCAAAGACAGCAATGAAGACCTTGCGTGACGCTCCCATCTCTCCAGAAGTAACTTGTTTTTCCTTGTACTATATTCCTTCTTTTGTTCGGGTCACCTCATCGCTACTGACATTGATGGTGTTTCTAGTGTCTTGTTCATTCGACGGCGACGACACCTTGCGCTGTGCCTTTTAATAGCAGAACTGTTTAAGCTTGTGCTTGGTGCGGTGGCGTTCGCAAAAACACCCAAGAATGAATGGCGAACGAAAGTGAGCTCCGCCTCGTGAAGTGAGCCCAGCATCAGACAGATCAGCTTTCTAGAACACGGTCCCCAGCGTTCGTGGCGGGTTCTCTCGCATGCTGTTCTTCTCGCTAGTTCACGTGCGTTCACGCCGGAAGTGGGCAGCAGAGATGCCTTGTTCGCGCTATAGACGTCGTGTTCGAGAAGCTGGTTGCCTCGGGTTCTAGCGTGGGCTAACGTGGTCCACTTTGGGGGAGATGTGCAAGGCAGCACACCAAATGATCCGGGCTTGCCAGTCATGGAGAAATTTTAGCAGCAAGTTAAAAATTCATGTGAGGTGAAAGAGCCGGGTCACCGAAGAAGGCAGAGGTCCCGTCAGCTCGTACTTTTTTTATCTTTAGCGGTGCGAATCTGTCCATGTAAAGGCTTTTTTCTTGAAGGGTGTTTGCCTGGGAGCGCCACCGCACTAGGAAGTGTGATCTGGCGTCTGCTCTCTGGGAAACATTCTAATCACTTGGCGCTTATGGGATGCTCTTAAAAAAGACGCCGTGTGCCCTCGGGGCCGAAGAGAAACGCCACGTGGAGAATGCTGTACTTGGAATGATATGCGTCTCACTTGGGCCCGTCTGGCATTGCTATGGCCTTGCGACTTGCAATTGTAGCTTTTTACAACCTGCACGTACTCGTGCCTCTCTAAATGCCACTTGTTTTATTAGGGGCGACACCCCTTAGCGGTTTCGACTGTCGGCGAATCCTTTCGTCGTCGTTTGTCGTCTCCGTAGTCACGATACTAAAGGACCTGGACAGTCGCTTTTTAATGTCTCGCGCTAGAACGTAACGCAAACTACAAGAACACACCCCGCCATTCGTTTTCTAACGCCTCGCGCTAAAAGACTACGTGCTTCAAGCAAAGCTGTATACCTCTATCCCCAAATGATTTCATCACAGTGGGAAAAAACGCCAAGGCGCCGAGAATACACCTATAACCTGCATGCTTCGCCCCTCCCCAGTCTTCACGTTGGTGGAGATATCCCGGGATTTTTCTTTTTTGGCGACTGGAATTATTGACGCGTCCGCTTCAAATTTATTACACTGGACGTTCCGTGTTGTAGTTGTACCTCGGCACCAATTTAGAACTCGCCTACGACCCCATGGGACGTAGGTGAGTAATGACGTGTTACCCCTAACTTTCCCGACACCGCCGACAAAAACGGGGAAATGTTTCTAGGTGAGCAGTCTAACCATTCAGACTTGTGGCTGCGGCGTTGATGGCGAGATCTTACCCATTTTTTTGTACGCAACTTTTTAACCTACAGCCTAAATACACACGGCTTACATTACGTTCGTTGGTCAGTCAGTCAAATAACGAATGTCATGCTGTCACTCCAGCAGTCAATACACAGGAATAACATCTTGCATGAAACCACAAGTCCTAGTTACAATTTCCAAGTACGAATGAACAAGTAAGCAATCTGTTTTGGTGCACAGAGCTAAACGAACTGATGATGCCGGCTTCATTATTATTCGTGATGAAATGTAAAAGCAATGTAATTACTTACTTGAACTTAAATTTCAATAAAAATTAAGTAATCTCACACTAATGCGTAAGACTTTAAGGTAGTGAAGCTGTACGCAACAGTATCATTTTTCCACTTTTTCGCCTCACGGCGTTTTTAAGCTTCACCCCTGTACGACGGATAACTGCTGGATGTTCGTCTTCCTCTATCTCACACGATTTTGCACCACCCGTAGCCTCGTGGCCTTCCTTTGTGCCGCACGTGCGTATTGCTGCGGCGGCGGCCTCTGCGCCTTCCTCTGCCACATCCCGCTCACGTCTCCTTTCCTTCCTCGCCTATCTCTCCGCGTTATCGGGCCGCTGGTCCTTGCCGGGCCCTTGCGGAAGGGGGTGTGGTTTGATATCCAGCGCTCAAGGGCAAACTGGTCACCCCGCGAAGACTTCCCGAAGTAGCGTACTGTGGCTTGCGCTACAGAAAAGAACTCTGCAAGCCCGAAAACATGAACGCACAAGTTCAACCCATTACAATACTACAAGTTTAAAACTTTAAAGAAGCAACACCGGCTACCAAGCTTGACGACACATCATTTTATTAATAACTGTACAGAAACACAGCAATAAATAATAAGAACAATGCACAAGCATAAGGCAGCCCTCAATGAGGGCTAGGTCGTCATAAAAACCAGTGCTGGATCCGTCATCTTTTAATTCTTGCATGCAAATTTTTTACTCCGTAGTTGTATGTAGGGAAGAAACAGGTGTCCATCATTCCTTCACCACCTTTCCAGTCAACGGCTTTCAAGTCCCTCCGACCACACGTTTGCAGCTTGTACTTTACATGGAAACACGGTGGGATGATCACTGTGTAGACTACAGCCTTTACCAAACAGATTCACGCTATCAATAACATGCCTCGCCAAATCACCTCCCCCCCCCCCCACATACACACAGTCCTCAAAAACAAGATATTTGTAAAATAGTGAAAAGCAGCTCTTCCTAAAGTTATATTATCACCTACCCCGTTACCGACCTTAACTTGGCCTTAGATTATCCTACTGGGAACTAAACACCGCGCTCGGCTAACTTACTAAAATTGTCATCCACCTTCCGATCACCCCTTATCACCAACGGATGTCCGCTCAATTTTCGGTTCTCGCCTCGCCTTGAACATTCCTCACGTGCGCGGCCTAAATTCTGTGGAGTACCCCTTTACGCCCAGAACAATACATTCGGATATTCTAACATACGTCGCTTTGCATGAAATTCCGAGAGGAACTTAAGGCTGCTCACGGGTGTGATGTCAGAGCTCTACATTTTATTACATCTATGAGAACCTATGAGACTAATGGTCGGTCTGGTCTGATCAGTTCAAATTTTTTAAATGCAGAGCATTTCAGTAACTCACGTTGTCACCCGCGTTGACGTCCGTAGTCGTAGTCCGCACCCCTCCCCCTACACTATATAAAAAAATACTATCCGGCGCCTGGTTTCGATCCCTCGACCCTGCGGGTGGAACGCAATGTACATGGTGCTCTACCCACTGCGCCACAAAGCCGATACAGAATGGGAGGCTACGAAGGCGCCTTATATCCTTGACTCATTCAAACTACGTCAAGAAGCTGCTGATACAACGCATTCACTACCACCAACTCCCCAAACACTAAACGTTAACGCAATACACCCACCCCCTATGCGACGCATTTACTCGAGTCCCCCTCGCGGGGAGATGGGCCCAATTTTTGCGAAGTTTCCGTCATTGAAGGTAGGAAGGAAGATGAAAAGGAACACTTTTTCTTAAAGGGAAAGCTTCAGCCTTATTTGCAAAGAGGAATGGCGGGGAGCGAGAAAATAAACAATACGTCTGGCCCGCAATTATCGCGTCGTAACTGTTGCAGTGGTTTCCGCTGGTGGTGGATTTAGTTGCACTGACCCCTGCCTTTTTGCTCGCCATACAGGATTTTGTGTTCCATTGCATCTTCTTCTGAGACGTACTTTCGTGGGCGGCCGCTATTGGCAGCTGCCGCTGAGCTGGACCCTGCAGACGCCATCGTGGTAGAGGCAGCACTGAGCACACACAGGGATCCAGTGGTGCCATTGTGTCCTCTCACTAGCATCGTCATTCTTTTCACGTGGTATCGTTTCGTTCTCTTTGCTGCTATGACTCAGACGCTTGGCCAATCACCCTCGTCAGCCCTACATATGCGCCATGTGCGTGTGCCTGCTTCCTTAGTCCTGCAATTAGCGTGTTCAAAATAGGCCTCTAAGGTTTCCGGGACTGAGGGAACACTCCCACATCACCAGGCTCATAATAAACTCTTCCCCCTCCTTCTCTAGCCGTCCCGTGAGGCGATTGTGTCTTTCCCTTACCATTACCACGAACGCTTTTACTTTGCATCTTTTCCTTCTTGTCTCTTTTTTTCACCCTTATAAGCCTACACACGCCGTAGTAGTAAAAACGTTATTTGGCTGCTTTTGCAATTAGCATGCTAAAATAATCATTCATGCGTCAGTACATGCTTCTAACACACGCTGTCATAAGTCAATCGCCACAACGTTATCACTATGTCAATTTATGGTTATCTCGAGAAAAAGATCCGGCGTGGTGCCAAGGATGCGTGTCGGACTCGTATTCTTTGGACCGCGGGCTCGAATCTTAGAACCGAATTAAATGAGTTTTAATTTCCTCACTTCAATTTCATTTGCGGCGCCGAACATTTGCGGGGCCATTGCTTGTTTGCGCACACGCCGTGCCTCCTAATCCCATGTCTCGCCTCACCCGTGCGTGACGAGGAGAGACACGTGAACGTGTCAAGTGCGAGGCGTGTCACGTCTCGTGCTTGTTACGCCCAAGCCCGTACCTTGCAAACTTTTATTAGAGGCAATGACATAAACAACCTAAATAAATCATGTTGGAATGGGCTCTAAATGTTCTTTTTGAGGCTTGGGCGTAAAATTACGACGACGTGCGCCCTCTGCGAGACGAGTCAGAAAACGCTATCCCACATAAATTTTTAATATTTTATCTTGCGTCTTACATTTTTGTGTTTGTGAAGTAATGTACCCAGGTAGCACGAGAATCGTTTGCTCCAGTATTTGGGTCGCCACATCTTACAGTTGGAAAATGGGGTTTCAGATATGGCCATCGCATGCAGTTCGCTAGCTGGACAACTTTCTTTCGCTCGTGGCCTGAGGTCATTTTGAAGAGACACACTGCGCTGTTTCGACTAGTGTATTGTGCTATAGCTAGATAAAGCCCTCCCCCTTGATGAAAGACAAAAGTATTTTGAGCCCCTTGAAGAACCACCACGGAGAAGGCGCTGACATTGTCTTGTGGTGCAAGCACACGACAGCGTAGCTGTGGAACGACATGGTGTTTTGATCAGGATAAAAGCTTTTTCTAGTGGCCTTATGTAGTAGAAGTAATAGGTGTTGAGTAAGGGTCCTTCTGCATAAAACAGTCACGTTTGTCGTGCGCTCATAACCCGCTTCGAGGTAAACTACAGTGCTCTTTAACAGCGCACTACAAATAAAATCAGCTGCAAATACACTTAATTTCGAGAAGTTTGGTTGCGACTCACTAAAATGCAAACCGAATAGAATGAACCGTTCAGATTAAAAAGAGTAGGGGATGCAGTATTTTTTTTCTCGCGTTTTTATTTAGTTTCTGGTGCCGCGTGGTAGCGTGTGTTTAGGTTTATTTGTATCGGTGCGCCTGCACAAGGTATGTTAAATTTGTATCCGAGGCGATGTAATGAACGATAAATGCTTTACCTTGTACTCGAATCTCAACCTTATTTACAAGGGTTGAGCAGAAAACGGGGACGAGGTGTGTCTTAGGAAGTAGGAGATCAATAAACGCCATTTGCACATGGCTGGTTGGTTGACTGGTGATGTAGCTGGATCAGGCGGAGCCATCTTTGGACGATATCCTGGCAGTTGCTCCGCACGAGTGCCACGGGATGCGTACAATAAATCGGCATTGCGATTAAATTTGTAATAGGTTTATCAGTTCATAGAAGTGCCCACTATTTCTAGGAATATACCCAATGTGCACACGGTCTGTGTACCCTTAACTGTGATACAGTTAGGTCATCAAAGCTCCCGGTTGAAAAATTAGGTCACGTTAACAGAAAAGTGGTATCTCATTCAAAGCAACCACTTAGGCAAGTTAATAAAGACGCAGGCCTTAGTACAGTCAGCCTAGTGAAAATCGGTAAGAAAGAGTCTTTTTGTCGGCGAAAGGCGAATTCTGTTATAAAAACAGGCACGAGCCTTTTCGAGTATCACTGCGGGTTAAGTATTCTACTTTCCGACCACCTAGAGGGTCATTTTACTTCTGTTTAACCCATTCACATCAGCTGTACGGGGTGATGTAGCCCAGGCGAATAGCTGAAAAATACACGGAAAGAAGGCTGTAGTACTGGTTCATTCGTTGTAGGTTTGGAATGCGTTAATCCTACAGAAACCGAAACTAGCGCTTTGGAAACAATTCCCGCTAGTTTTCTTCAACTTACGTTTTCTATACGCAGCGTAAATACAGCAAAAGCCCGAAGCGGACCACACATCAAGGTTCAGTGTGGTTTTTAATGCAATTTTCGAAAACTTGTTCAACTTTCCATAACTGGACGTCTGTATTTTGCACTAATAGTATACACCGTTCTGCGCAGGAACAGAGAAGGCACTCATGGGATCGTACCTTATAGAGAGGTAAGTGGTGGTTCGTCTTACGCCTTCAGCAAACGAAACATATGTGGCTGAAGTTTTGTACGCTTTGCAGGTCATCTTGAGAAAGAGTCGTCCCATTAAAACAATATATAGGGGCATTTGTGTAAAATGCAATCAAGCAGTTCGAAAGGGACGCTACAGAACTCGAAAATGAATGGCACTCGAACAAAAGTACTATCGGCTGCACCATCCACTGCAAGGTTAAAAAATTCAAAGCTTCAGAGCTAGGTGTGACCAACATATGGTTGCCTTGCAGCACTTAAACTTTTTTTTCTAAGTCCACGAATGCAACACTTTGACTTTAAAACGCTTTCTTTCACAATATCAACACGATAAAAACAAGGTTCAAATACTTCGTACGCACAATATCTACTATAGAAATGACAGAATGGTGCGCAAAAATGCGCTTGATGAGTGGGCAAAATGTATATTAGCACCCAGGGCATCAATCGATATAACCTGCCCTTCTACTGCATACAAAGCAAGGTCTCAGGGAACGATAATTTTAGATCGAAGACACGCTTCGAGTGAATTTTCGAACCATTTACAACATGCGTAAAGGTTTTGTTGGCGATTCACCGAAGCCACAAGAGAGTTTCATTGTACGCCGCACTTCTTGGTCTCTCCATGCTCTTTGCGGCTGATCCGACCACTCGGTAGATACGTCCCACAAATAGACAAGCTAGCGTCGATGATGGTTGATTTAACGTAGTGATCGTTGATGAGAACAGTTACGAGGCTGTCGGATAGGTGACGTAGAGTGATGATTTGTAGGGCAGACCACGCCGCCGTCGCAATTCAGAATCTCTTTGCGTGCATGGCCCGGTACTTCGTGAAGACCTCGTCAATGTCAGCGTAGCATCCTTGCAAATGCCTGCAGAAAAACGAAGAATAATAAGTACGAATGTTTAATTATTATCTCTGGTTCTTGCAACTGATGTGCCATTTATGAGCCGCATTTACGTGTCACCGAAGTCTGCGAAACATTTGTAGGACGATAACTGCATCGAGCCGATATAGAGTCGTGCACGCTGCAGTCGGAAACAAAGATTTAAGCTTTCGCCGGTGAAGCACTCGTCGCGGCAAAGGGTCGAACACATGAGCGGAAAAGAATGCGTCTCCGTACGCGTATCCGCCCCGAGAACCGTTTTAGCTGCCGGATGACCCGCCGCCTCAGCCGCTCCCGCGCGCGTCCAACCTGCTAGATAATTTGCCGCGCCGCGTCGGAAACCGGATCGCTAGGACGGACATGTGTTTGCCGCTTAATTCGTTTGCATGCTGTATATTGCACAAAATATCCATCGTTCAGTCGCTTCACCATAAGCGCCCTATATGTGTCAGCCCGATTGAGGTATTAAATGTGACTTAGATGATTACTTCGTATTTTAAAAAAATGGGATGAAAACAACTTGGTCCCAAAAGTAGTATGAAAGTATACTCGAATATCAGGGGAAACGACTATAAACATTACGCAGGTTGCGGCAATTTCTGATGTCGTCGCTCTGCCCCTTTGAAGAGGTGTAAAAGGTAACTTGAGCTCCTGATAACGAATCACCAGCGTTCAAAGCACTTCACCAAAGTACCAAAGCAGGAAATATCCCTCCGCTGCTTCACTCTTGTGTTGACGGAATCCTGCGCATTCTAATGAAACCTGGCGCAGGGGGTAAAAGGGGGGGGGGGGTGTTGTTTGGTTCCCCTAGAAGTTTAATTACAGCGTGCGCTTCAAATTTGGAAGAAATACAGGCTACAGGGAAAGGAGCTATTTCCCCGTTTCAAATATTCAGCACCCGATTTGCTTAGGCATTCATTGCCTGAAAGTAAAGGGTATTTGCGGTGCGATAGTTCATGCTTCTCAATCTAACGTCACATCAAGGAGGAGCTTTGCGCCCTACCTAACTCTCTTGCATGCATAATCATGCGACGACAGTGATTATGCATTGGAGTCTAATATCTTGGGGTCGGATATCTTGGAGTCGGAATTTGTAGTTTATATCTCGGAGCACAGACACGCTATAATTCTTCCAACTGGTACCGTGTAGACAAACGATTGCATCTAACTTTTCTGTACAAACGTACCCATTTACTGCCGGCAAACAAGAAATTCAGTGTTCAATTTTAGGTAACTTGGCTCCTGACAGCGATAATTATCATCGCACTTTGTGTCCCCTAGCCAGATAACTTATTTGCACCGGTGGTCTTCGCTTCCCTCCCAGTGCCTAATTTTAAGAACACCATAAAGCTTAATTTTGAGCACCCAGTATAACGGAAAAGTTATCTGTGTAAAGGTCGGAACCAATGTCATTTGGGTGGGAAATCAGTGCTTCACTCAATACAACTGGGTACGGTGGGGACAGCGTTTATGCCGTAAGGAAAACCATCGCAGTCTGATGATTTTAAGCTGCGTCCTTGTCTTTTTAGCCGGTGGGGCCTCGGATTCCCAGATTAAGCCCGCGCCATTCCCTCGAATTTTTACGTTTTTTGCTTTAGGCGATAATGCGAACTCGCAGCCAAAGTTGCGGCCGACATGTTTCCAAACATTTTGTTTGTTCTTCCAAATCCACTGCTATCGCTCTTGCAGGCTATATCTATTTATTGGAATGCTGTGGTGATGTGCCAAATACCCTCTCCCCCCCCCCCCCTCCTCATTGAAGGACTTGAAAGGGAAGATGGTCGCTCACATACCTGGTGACTTTTGTGGGGTCAAAACTCGTCCGCCCGTGGAGAACTCGCCGGTTGTTAAAAGCGACGAGGTCTCCTGGCTTCATGTTGAAGCACAGCTCCGAATTCGGGTCGCGCATCTTCATGGCAAATTCCCTGCGGAGGCAAATCATGACGGACAGCTGCTCTCACAATTCAGAAAAATATTTTTCTTTTCATTCTATGCACAAGACGCAAAGCATCACGCGCGGCTACATTTCACGCCCAAGCTTACTTAAAGAGAAAATAGCTACACCTTCGTAGGTGAGTTTATTATAGATTTCAGCCCAGAGGGAAATTTTCTGACAGTGTACTTTGTAGTTTGGAGCCTCCGTTGGTGTTTTCTTGGGTAACCAAGAACTGAACGACCAGAGAGAAACTACAAAATTATTCCACGCGTAAAAATGCAAGCCAAGCTGCCAGGCGAATGAATAAACGAAGGTGGCTTTATTGCTGAGAGGAGGCTAAAAAGCTCCGTGGGTAGAGAATGGAAAAGAGGATTGTTAAATACGTCACTAATTAGTTGTAGTACACCTGACTAAGTAATGTTCAAGTTTCACTATCAGTGAAGCTGTCCCTCAAGGTTCCGTTGGAGCAACACACACACACTGGCCTCGCTCTGAGGGGAGGGGGTGTCTGGCATAGTTCTTGATTGCACATTACGGCTGGTGTGGCAAGATGGGATGGAAGCAGCACCGGTGTTCATTTGTGGCTGGTCAACTTGAAAAGGTAGTCGGTCAGCCATTGATAGAGACCATTACTCAGGGCAAAGTCTGTGATTTTTTCTAACATTGCGGGGTTGTGCCTAACATACTCGGCATGCTCTAACGCCGGAGTCGGAACCACGGCGCTTGCGACGAACTGCGCACGGCCGTCTAAGAAGGCTGCATATGACCAAAGAAGGAGGAACAAGTTGGGTGTCTCGTTGCTGCCACAGTGGGGGCATTTGAATAAGGAGGAACGCCTTGGGTTCGTGCACTTCGAAATCACATCACGGGTATAAACCGAGTTGGCGTAAACTTTGTTGGCTAAGACCTCTCCTCTTCTGGGAAGCATCTTTAGTTGGGCGAGGAAACCAGGGGGTAAGGCCA
Organism: Haemaphysalis longicornis; assembly: GCA_013339765.2. Classification (NCBI taxonomy): domain Eukaryota; kingdom Metazoa; phylum Arthropoda; class Arachnida; order Ixodida; family Ixodidae; genus Haemaphysalis; species Haemaphysalis longicornis. The sequence continues at coordinate 75,882,071 of CM023451.1, forward strand.
CGGCTAGCCGGTGTTGGCTGAGGGCTTTAGCGTGATGACCTTTTTTGTTGCCAATGTTGTTCAGATGTGCTCGGTGGGCCATATTGTGCTGATGCGGTGTCGAGAATTGTGGGAGGATTTAGTAGGCACTCCCGGGCTGCCACTCGAAAAAAAATTTTACTTCACTATTTTATTATTTTATCCTGCGCTTACACAGGGTAACTCCAACCCGGTTCATTCGGTTGGCCGCAGTGGCCGGTTGGCTTCTAGAGGACGCGCTAAGCTCTGTACCCGGCACCATAAGATGCGATAAATATAATGAAGGTCCTATTTGTTTAGAACGATTGAAGTAAAGAGTCATTCTACGGTGATGTATTTTGTTTGCATTGTTGATTCGAACATCATGCGTTAAATGCTGGAAAATTTTTACTTGTCATTGTTTGCATAGAACAGTGGTTCCCAACCATGAGTGTGCCTGGGACCCGTTTACGGCTTCAAAAAGTGATGGTGGCTCACACGTAAATTATGTTGATCCGTTTCATGATGTTAAATCATTTGCACTTGCAGCTGAAGACGCCAATATACGCATTCAATGCCCGATGTTTTCGTCTGACCTTCATGGTGATGCGTGTAATAGTGTGGTATGCTCTTGCATCTGCTCTTTAGATGCTCTTGCTTTAGATGCATCTGCTTTAGATGCTCTTGCATCTAAAAGTTACCCAAATACATAAATGCTGTCATTTGTGTGTCTGGCTTTTTTGCGTACCCTACGCGTCGCCGAAAAAGCAAACGTTAAAGCATGACAGCGTCTGGGCACAGTCTAGTTCGAATTCCATGACAATATTTGCAAGCGCCAACAGATTTAGATGAACGACGTAAAGGGCTGATACATGCGCTTGTTTAGCCCATTGTGCGGATACTTTCTTTAGTTTCTTGTTTTCATATGTGCTGTTGCCTATATACGTGTCGATCTTGAAAATGAAATTTCAGTTCGATGTGCGCATGTTTCTGTCCTTCGTTGAAATATTTTGCAGCTTGAAAGTATTGTCGTTAAAACATGAGCTACTCGGATAAATAAAAGTAGCAGTCATGCCGCGAAGCCACCATTTTGCGTTCAAAAAGGACGTGCGGGATAATAACGGGCAGGGATTGGCGGATCCTGAAATGCCATCGCGGAACCCCTGGCACACGCGGACCCCCATTTCAGATCCACTCGCTTACAAAATACTTCCCAACAATGCCTTCTCGCTACAGAGCATACTATCCGCGCAAAACCAGCGCTGAACTAAATTATAGATCGCATGACCTGTGGAAAACCGCTGTAGACACAAATAGGAATGTACAAGGCATCAGTGTACGGGGCTACAAGGGTAAATGTACACCTGGGGATAAGCCATTTGAATCCGTAACGACGTAGTGGATATCTAGGGATGTGTCAGCTGCCGCAAATGTTTCTACGTCAGTGATCGGCGAACCTTTCAGTCGGTGGGCCGAGTTACATGAAGCTGACACGGCGGGAGTCGGATGGCCAATCAAGAGAGGAAGGCCGTGGGAAGAAGGGGGAGAGGGGGGGGGGGCCTTTGCAAGCAAAATCGGCAACTTGACAATAATAAACATAACTGGAAGATGGAGGACAATGCCTACTGGAAGTGATCTTTCTTCGTTCCCCGTCTAACCCAATCTGCCGTCAAAATTTCCTTGTCGTCCTTCAGATAGGAAACGATTGATTGATTGCAGGGTTTAACGGCACCGACGCAGCGCAGGCGATGAGGCGCGCCGTAGTGGAGGGCTCCGGATTAATTTTGACCACCTGGGGATATTTAACGTGCGCCGAAATCTTGTACACACGGGTGTTTTTGCTTTTCGCCTCCATAAGAAAAGCGGCCGCCGCGGCCGGGAATCAAACCCGCGACCTCAGATTGGAAGCGACCAGCGGAGGGGGAGAGGCTGCTAAGGTCTTACCGTGGGCCGCATAGTACTGCCGCACGGGCCGTGTCATTATTACAGTTTATTACACAATTTTACAAATGCTTAAAATGCCACCAAACAACTTTATGAACGTTTAGCACATGCGTTCAGAATACGGCTAATATGTGTATTTATCCTTCAGGCTAGGTCACCACAAAACATGCGAGCCAAGTATTACTGCTCCACGCACATGAGACAGCAGATAAAGACTCTCAAAAAATTTACCGCTTATTCCCACGTTCTTCAAACCTGACCTTAAAGGGACACTGAAGTGAATTTTCAAGCGTTTTTGCGTCCACTGCGTTGGCTGGCTCGAATAAACACACGTTTCATCGTTTATCCGGTCGATAAGGCGGTATTTATTTTATGACGCCCGAAAGGACAAAGACTACCGTGCGCGTTTTGCGGCGGCCGCACCAACTAAAGCAGTTACGTCCATACAAGCTGCTACGTGATTGGACGATTTCCAAAAATAAAATTCAAACCTGTTTCCGTTACGGTTCTGCGAAACAACATGCTTGGCATCCGACGTTATTGTTGAATGAGCATACTCGGCGTCCCATTAATCGGCATGCCGCGCTTCCTGCCTTGTTGTCGGCAGTAAAATGCGTCAGATCAGCCTATCAGGCCGGCTTGGAAACGTAAGAATCACTAGCCGAGACGTACGCAGGGGATGAACGCCCTCCGCGTGACCGGAGACGCTGAAATGCGATGCGCTTTTGCCCCACCTTTGAAGTTTGCCTGGCTCGTGCCCACGGAGCAAGATATAACTTGCTCCGTGCTCGTGCCTGTATTGTAAGAGGCGTGTTCACACTACGCCGAGGTTCGGCTGATACGGGACTGTGCTCGCAAGCAGTCGGTGCTTATGGCAACACCACGCCATCGAGAACTCGCCAGCGCGTCAGTATTAGTCTGCACGCGTTCTGCGAACTCGCTCGCGGAGCAATGAGTGTTACAGCGCAAAAATTGTGAAGTCAGTATAGAAAATATGGCCAAAAACAAATAAATCAAATAAAAACATCGGCTATCAGGGATTCGAAATTGCGAATGGCAAAACAATATACCTAGTTCTCCAGACCACCCGGCCATAAGCCAGCGCTGCCAGGGACGGAAATATATTGTATGTAATGTATAGCCAGTTTACATTTTTTTATTTTATTTTAGCTTTACAAGCAATTTACATTACTATTTCTTGAATAGCGCTCGAGCCGTTAGCGTCCCCCAAATTTCCACTAATATCTCATCTCCAGCGACTGCATTCCTTGGGCGGAAAAGCGTTCGCAGATGTGTGGTCGTGCTGCTGACCTCTGTGCTAGTTCACCCAGCGCAAAACGTGCTTCCCGGACGGTGGTTTTACGCTCTACGATAAAAGTTTACATCTTAATTCCTTAGTACCTGTATTAACTACGCTGACTCTTCTCCAGTATTCAATCGTTCCGTAGATTTTTCTACTAGCGTACCAGTCAGCAAAGCCTCCCATTAGCGCTTGTGTAAAGCGACTTGGACTTAGAGCTTGATACAGTCTACAAACTAACAAACTAAAGACGCATTCTTCCAGGCACAAGCGTGTCGTGGCTTAGTTTCGAGTGAGGGAACGAATTGCGGCGACCCGCCGGCAACCGGCCGACCAAACGCTGAGCCGACTGATTCTATCTTGTTTTGACGTCATACCAAACATCACAGGAAATCGGCAATGAGGATTCAGAGAGAAGGACAGCATTTTCGAATTCGTTTTTTACTGAGTAATGTCGCGTAAACGCAGCAAGAGTGGTCGAAACATGGCCTAGAGACTCCAGACTAAAATTTACGCTATTAATCCCGCAAAGTTTACAAATCACTTCAATTCCGTTTAACTGCGTTGTTGTGCAATATCGCAAAAGCTAAATCGTCGCCACGAGTCGGCTTTGTATTGGGCGCAGCCATAAAAGCGTCTGATACCCGCTTCAAACAAAATCACAATAGCGAACTAGACACTTCTAAACTACCTGAAGCAGCAAGACCAATTATGCACCGTCATCCTGCGCTCATGATGACTAATGTCTTCGCAGTCATCCCAGGAACGAAGAAAAAATAAGAAGTTTTTGTCAGCCACGTTGCAGGGCTTGTGAAAGGGACTCTGCAACACTATCGATAAAGGCTTTCCTCTTTCCTTCGCGTCTCCTAGTACAGCAAAAGCTATAAGCATTGAAGGCCTCTGGATATACAAGTTGCCGCCAGCCTGGAGCGGCACTGCGTTATTTGCTCGTCGCAGCAGATGCGCCTTCCGTTTCCCCTTTGTGGGGTATTTTTAATGTGACTGTCGAATACGTTTATTGCTGAAACTGAAATAACGCGAACGAATAGCCGCTACACGCTGCGATGACAAAATTTTAGCGCCCGAAGAACTCCAAGACCGGGAAAGAGAGAAAATCTTTTGAGCAATTTTTAAGTTATCTGATGGGCATAGCAGCAATAATTTTCGGCTGGTGTAGTTTGTGACGCCTGTTTCTAAGTGCTGAGTGCGTTTGTTTCTACGTTATGAAATCATTTAGGATATAAAAAAGTAAAAAAAAAAGTGCTGCAGAATACGTTTTATGAGAATTGCCGTTTTCAGTGTTGGCTACAGATTTTAGGCCACATTTAGTCAACTTCATTTCAGGAGGCAACAAAACCAGCTATTTGGTAAGGGAATACAAAAACTGCTCTTGTCAGTTTCCGCCCCTGGGACACAGAACTAGTATTCATTGCTTCTTCCCTCTGGACTTCCGTGGCAAGCCTTCGTGCAAGCACGATGCAAAAACCGGAGGATCGTTTCGGGAAACAAAATAAATACCCAGAGTGCAGCCGGTCCTCTTTCCGCAATACCCTATTGTGAAGCAGTAAACCTTCCTGTGAGACTCCCTGAATACTTGTATGAACACACGCCTTTCAATAAATGTCTCTGAACAGTACCCAGTCAGGAGGTGGCGCTTCACCGTGCCAGCCATGTGCTTTTTTGCAGTAACGTTCCTTTGTTAGTGCGCGCTTTTACAGATTTCAAGTTGTTTGAATACCAGTTATTCTGCTTCCAAGCTTAGCTTACATAAACGGGGATTGGATATCCAGCCCTGTAAATGACACGCATGTGTGGGCACCACTCATCCCCCGACACAGTATAACGGAATTAGAGGTTGAAATTTAGTGGCGCACAGGCTCATCGAAAAGATGAATGAAACAAGCGATTGGGTACGTACTTGAGGGCGTGGTAGAACGGAGCCACAAGGTGGGGCGGCGTCTGGACAGGCGCCAGAGTCCGGTTGTTGTAGTGGATCTCGCTGACCATACCCTCCTTGTTCACGCATATCACTGGCTTCGTCTGGCTGTACCGCATCTGCACATGACGCCGCAAAAAACACTCTAAGCACAAAATGAGCGACCGCTGACTCTACAACCGCATTTCTCCAGCCACGACAGAACTGCCACGACAGAACTGCAGCGACAGGACTGCACGACAGAACTGCCACGACAGTACTGCACGACAGTACTGCCACGACAGAACTGCACGACAGAACTGCCACGACAGAACTGCCACGACAGAACTGCCACGACAGGAACTGCCACGCCAAACTGCCACGACAGAACTGCACGACAGGACTGCACGAAAAACTGCCAAAGTCAGCCGCGTTTCTGTTCTCCTTCCATGCTTGCACATGTAAATACGTTTGTAGTAAAGCTGGCAGAAACGTCGCGAATGTTTCTCTCAATTTTAAAATAAAATAATACGGAGACATAGCAAAACGGTAGAGCTGTGAAACAAAAGGATGCCAGCCGGGCTGTGCGTCAGCATTGCCGTAGTAGCAAATTTCTGATCGGGGCTGCGCGAGTTATGCTAGGCACTAGCTCTATCCCGACGTACTCTGCGTTTCGGCGCAATTACAGCGACTTTGTTAAAGAGGACAGTTTTCCTTGCGCTACGCAAGCGCAAACAATTTTGGTCTGTCTGTCTACCGCCCAGACAAAAGACACGAACGGGCTAAGGAATGCCTGAACAAGATGTTTATATAAGCAAAACGCTTCCACGATAATAAATTCTGCTGCTATGACTCATCCGTGCCCAAATATTGAGCGCAAAAGCAGCGTCTAAGTGCTAGTCCGCGCAGAAGTAAACTGGCCATGGGGGCGATGGCCGAAATGCACCACGCCACCGCCTAAGAACGCTGACGGGAAGCAACCAGCGGTGTTCTGGGGCCATTACCTGATATCTTTAATCGCTGCTCTGCTTGCGTGCCTGACAGGGCGTGACAGTTTCTAAAAGACAGCGTTGTCCTTCACAGTGGCGCTGGTTACATTGCTGCTCGCAGCCGACTGCGGAGACCGTATCCGCCCCTTTTTAGTTCGAGGAAGCTGTGCGCTTGAAAAGGTGCCTTGTTGCAATTATTAAGACGCAAAATTTGATATACTGGTAATGGCAGATATAGCATTGCCTTCCTACCTTCCTACCTGCCTTCCTACCTGCTTCCTACCTGCTTTTGAGATATAATACAAATAAACCGGACACAAAATGTTGCAGAATATACCCAGCACATTCCAAAGGTAGATATCTAGGAACTTTATAAATTTCTTCAAGAATAATTCCGTTTCAGATATTGTGTTTTGTTCTGGATTGCCTCGTTTGCGCTTATGTAATGGCTGTAATTAATCGACTCAGGAGTGTTCCGACGAGAGGTAAACAATAAACGCGCCTGCCCGAGAAAATTTTGCATGACAGGCTATGCGGCCCATGAATAGGAAGGACGTCGGTGGTTGCGCTTTCTAGTGCGCAACAACAAAGCACGTTTTCAAGCGAGCGACTACCTAGAACTCAAAAAGTTAGCGGAGGATACGGTCGCTGCTGTCGGTTGATTGATTGTAGGGTTTAACGCGCCGACGCAACGCAGGCGATGAGGCGCGCCGTAGTGGAGGGCTCCGGATTAATTTCCACCACCTGGGGATCTTTAACGTGCGCCGAAATCTCGTACACACGGGCGTTTTTGCTTTTTGCCTCCATCAGAAAAGCGGCCGCCACGGCCGGGAATCGAACCCGCGACCTCGTGCTCAGCAGCGCAACGCCTTAGCCCCTGAGTCACCGCGGCGGGTGTCGCTGCTGTCGGCTGTGAGAGGCAATGTAACCAGCGCCATTGTACAGCTAAGCGCTGCCTTTTGGAAAATGCAACCCCCAGTGATACAGGCCAGCACAGCGCCGATTTAACATATCACATAGGGAGATGGCCCAGTACGCCGCTAGTTGTTTGCCTTAGGTGTTTCCAGACGGCGCCGTGATGCGATTTGACCCTCTCTCCCGTGCTCCGTTACCTCCTGTGTATACCTGTATATAACTGGGAGTACCATATCTATTATAATTGACAAAACACGATGGACTGCTTTTAACGAGAGGAAGGTAAGTAAAAAACGACGCCGAGAGATGTGAGATAAGAGCAAACACTTAACGAGTATCGGCTCGAACTGTTGCAAGAACAACAGGAACAAAACTTCTTGACAGATAGCACATAAGCACTGCGAAGGCGCGACGATTGAATTAGGTGATCGTCCATAGCATTCATCAAGGAGGGTGCGACAGTTGAGTTGTGGAAAGGGAGGGAGAAGAGGGTGTTTCGTTGCAGAGGACCCCATTTTTTCATGACTATTCGCAGCTGCGGAAGCACATACGCGCGGAATCTTTTTAAGTGTGTGCCCTGGCCGTATTACAAGATTGTTAGGTCAGATTTCGCAAACGTACCTAATATTCTCATCCACTTCCCCACAAAGTTCGCAAGCACAAAGTCGTTACATTGAGCTACTTTCTCGACAAGATGAGAAAAACTTGAGTCAAGAACAAACGGCTTGAAAAACGGTTTCCATAATTGGTTAGTGCGTTATAGATAGTGGAAGGCACTTAGGGCTTACGTTGTGCGAGAAGATGCTGAAAACCACTGGCGTGGAGGAGAGAATGTGGAAGGCAGCCGGGTTGTTCTCCGCCAACCAGTTGGCCACCATGAAGCCATCCACGAAGAATGACTTTCCGCCGACGTCGTCCTTGACGTCCATGGCCTTGAGGCAGTGTAGCATCTGCATACCTGCCACGCGAAATCCAAGTACTGAGTCAGAGACGAACCTTTTTGGATGGTAGAAAACAGCTCGATTGGCGACTATTTTCCCGAAGGGCGACATGTTCGCTTTTGAGTTTAGGGGTTAGCAAGTAAGAAAGAACTTCGGTCTCAGCACAACGCCACAAAATCAGTGAACTACAAAAATTTATTGAGGTTGGAAGTACCCTTAACCTGGCCGTAAGGGGTAATAGGTCAACAAAATTACTTGACTGTAAAAACGTTTTTATCGTTATAGCGAGAAAAGCGTTTGTACTATCATCCATTTACAGAGCTGAGAATGCGTATACATCGCACTGAGCCGCCCAAAGTTATTTATTAACGTAATAAAAGGCGGCTGATAAGGCAGTATTGCCACCCGCATTATTTGTACGGTTGCCATTTACGATTTAACAAATACGTAACGCCGACTTTGGATTGGTGATCTCGCTTAAGGACTCAATAAAAGGAACAGTGATACGTTGAACTAAAATTACTGCACAGCCGCTACTTGTTCAACACATTTTTGAAGGTCAAAACATCCAGTTTTAAGTACAATAAAGCCGACAGCCTTACTGCTGCAAGGGGTAGGCTTTGCTTCAACTTCTGTTTCAGCCACTGGATTCGTCTTTTAATAAGAGACCATACCAAAGCAGGCGGGTGAAGGTTAGAAATTCCGCTTCTACTAAGTTCTATAGTATACAAATAAAACAGCCTTCTAGAAAGTGGGGGAGGCTAATAGAGGTTGCAATGAGGCAACGAAGCTGCCTCTCGGTTCTACGGTTTGGGTCTCACAACTTTGCTCTTTAGCAAGCACCGAACTGGCTGGGCCGTCTTACGGCCCGGAAAAAGTTGTAATTTTTTCCGCCAATGCCAGGCAAATTTTCACAAAGAATGTACATTTCTTTGGAAATCTAGAACCATTTCGTGTAGGCGATACTGGCCATCAACAAATGTATGCGGTGATTAGCAAAAACAGTGAACTAATACCTTCTATACAGGCTAAAATTATTGCTGATGAGTCACAGTCACAAATTGCTTCCCACAAACGTGCTTTTAACAGCGTACACCTGATACCTATGATTTCCGTGAATTCAGGTAGAAGCACTTGTTAGACCTGATACAGCATACACATAAAGCCGCGGCTTTCCAGAACAAGTGTGTCAAAATCCTTCAGAGGACGCTCGAACCATTTTGAGCCGTAAAGTGGCAGTTGCATTCAAAATGGCCCGTCACAGGAGAGCGGTCCCTCTTAAGACACACTGAACAAACCTCACTTACTGCATGTTTCAGATTAGCCCTTGTAATATATATGACTGTTCAGCGGAAGCGTGGAGATTTATTTTCGCTGAAATGCCTACCGTACTGTGGCGGCGAGCACGGCGTCATCGCGTCTTGGCGTATGTGCGTGTGGAGAAAGTTTTCCGAAAGGCAAGTAGAGGATGCCTCACTGGGCAACGGCCAGAAAATGAGAGAGCGAAGCAAGCTATCCAACTTTTATCCGTCCCTTTGTGTGGGTTAATTTAAAAGAGTTTGAAATGAAGCAACGAGATACGCGACCCGTTTCTTTAGGCTCGGAATACAATGTGCACTGAGCCAATGGGGATGTTGCATTGCGCGAGAGTGCGCAGGAACATGCCTAGGAACAGCCGTACGAGTGTAGAAAGTTTTTCGCTGGAGACAACCGTACACCGCACTTCATTATGAACCGACACAGAAGCCTAAGAACAGAACAAATGAACGCACCGGGTGAGTTCTCGCGGTAGTTCATGTCAGTGTGGAGCTCCAGGTGCATTCCGGTGTAGGCGAGGTGTCCCGGGTCAGTCTGGATGGGCTCGCAGATCACATCGAACGTGTCGCCCCAGATGGTTGACTTCACGTAGGCTACGCGTCGCACGGCGTTGAGAATCTCTCCCTTTTCTGTGGGGGCACCTGTGGCGACAGCGAGCTTTGCTTAGATCTGGCGCATGTAAACTGGCGCTTATTACAAGGTAGTATACGAAAACGTTTTGACACTTTTTTCGTGGCGCTACGTTTTAGGCATTTCTAACAAACTACGACAATATTTCATTTTATATTAGAGCTTTTTTAGCAACAGTGCGAACGTGCGAGAGTCGGTAAGGGTCATGATTAAAACAGCGCAAGGGACAGGACACAGAATTGACAAGCGCCTGCCCTTGTCAGCTTTTCTCGTGTCTTTCCCTTGCGCTGTTTTAATCATGGCGATTTTTTTATAGACTGGTTGGCCGACCGAAAAGCTCTTATAAAAAATAAGGTAGTAGGACCTTCATATCTTGATTTAAGATGGTCTAAATTTCACCTGAAAACATCTCTCCCTAGCATGCATTCGGTTTCGAGTTGAAGCCGGCATTCAAGATATCGATGTAAGCTTGGTCTGTGCAAGCTGGCTTTCCCACGTTGCCCGTTCTGCAGCGAAGCATGACCATTTACGGAGGGTGTATGATAACAGAAAATGGCTCTAACTCTTGTATTATGAAACGTACCCCTAAACAAATACATGACAAGATCGCGCTACGACGACTCTACACGCGTAAAACGGGGCTTCTATTATGTCAAAACGGTCAGTTGAAAATCACGAAAAGGAACGGTTCTGTATAAGACAATACAAGGAGTACAATAGACAATAGAAGGAGCATCCGTCATGAAGAAGGAGTACAAAAATATACCTTCATCGCTTGAATCACGTATCGGTATACATTTAGATAGTGCGTAGATGCGCTTACTCAGTGCGCGAAAAATCGTAGCTTTTGCGCTTCTCTCAACTTTCTTTAAAAAGGGACGGTAAAATTTTCACGCAAAAATTTGCCGGACGGCGTCAAAGCAGATTTATGTAATTCTATATAGCAATTTAGCGCTATCAAATATATTTAATTAAATTTAATTTTATTGCAACGTAAGTGATGCTTGGGGGCATAGACAGAAAGCCATACTGCGGCTTCACTGGGTCCGTGGCCCCTACATAGTAGACAGTGAGTACTACAAAGGGCACGTACTATCGGCGTCAAATGAAACGCGAACACGAAAATATGAACCAAAACGTGCAAAATTGCAAAATACTGTTCGTAGAGTTCATATAATGGCACGCTATTGGTATAATTGAAATCCACTTTTCCCAACTTTGTTTTTGTAACTAAGCCACGCGTCATTTTGGCTTGCATGGAAAGAAATCGCGCTATTTGTGCGTTCAGGTTCATATTTTCGTGTTCGCGTTTCCTTTGACGCCGATAGTGCATCTCTCACAAGGCACATATTATAATTCTTTCACAACACCTGTAAGTGCGACAATTTTCCCTACAAAACAAAAAACAAAGCAAATAATAACTATCAGCTTGAAAATTCTTTACAATACATAGTTATAACGAGCTAAATGCCGAACACTTCTTAATAAACACATCATTACGTGTAGTTTTAGAAACAACCGCAAACGTGCACATTGGCTTGAAAAAAAGCGGACATCAGGTAATGGTGAGGCCCTGTGTATGCAGCATACCGATCTTGCAAGGCACCCCATATGCGCGATGTATACTGTATGGTTTTAGGCTGTACGAGACACGAGGCCCCGAACAGAACGGCCTTGTGCTCAAAAAAGCCAGCTACGCCTGACAACTTGCGAATTTTCACGCCAAGCTACAATATCCCGGAAACGATCTCTTCTCAGTGGCCTCGATTAACTGAAAAAATTGATTCACGCAGCGTCGTGCCCACTTTTAAGCTTCGCTTTATATTTATTTTGTTTGCGTGTCCCTAAAACTTCTCAGGGGATAAGTTAGAGGTCACATAAAAACTGGCAAAGAAAACAAGCATATGCAGCCGGGTGTTAAAATGTAGCATATAGATAGTTTAATTCACGAGCTGAAATTTGTGATTTTGCTAGATATGGGAATGGATGCTCCCTAGCACTAATGCCGAAGTTGGAAGAGCTTAACATTTCCACTAGAGCGCCTGTTATTTAAAAAAAGTGAACTGTCTGAGGATACGGCCCTGGTTAAATGCGTTACTAAATTGAAACCCACTTCAACAAGACACAGGTGAGTGTTTTTGACAAGGAGCGCAGATACCGTGAATACTTAGATACACGTTGAATAAGGCACAACGCGGTACTTTTAGCATTACGAAACTTCAGTAGCAGCGATATTTCATGCAGTCGCCAGACCGAGGTGTCTCTTCAAGTGCGAAAAGGTATAGGGGTTTTGTGGGTACAATTTAAGAAGCACTGTGAGGATGATAGGCGGCAAATTAGCTCTTTGAGGATGCCCATTGTTGATCTCTCGCTATGTCATTTATGTTATCTTCCGCTAAGGAAGCATCCGCGTTGTACGACTGCCATCGCTTCCACTAAACGGCAATTACTTTTCCGGCCATACTGATCGGCAGCGTAGTAGACGCAACAAAAGATAAAAAAGGCGACCGACAGGATGATGTCGTCTCACTTTTCCAAGAACAGATAAACAAATGCCTTCTCCCCGCACCTCCGAAACTTCTTCTAGCTCTGTTGCATGCAGTGGGCAACACTTAGCCCGATATTCTAGCAGTGCGTATGAGATTATGGGGCAAAAAAAACGAACGCCCGTAACCGTGTTGGCTACGTTTTGTACGTTCATGGGTTGAAAACAATTTCGGTTGTTGCAAGAGTCTATTCAGCCGGCTTATGTAGGGCTTTCACTTTACCTCGAAGTACGACGACGCCGAACTTGTGCATGTAGTCGAGCCACCGATAGAGGCCATCGTCGGAGTCCATAAACTCTTTGTAAGAGACCTCGGGAAAGGTCTTCCAGATCAACACGCGGTCCCAGAGCACCTGGGGCGGCACTGCGCTGAGGTTCTCCGCCGTGTCAGGGTTCAGCATGTAGCTGCGAGCATTTCTGTACAGCCTGCAAAAAGAAGAATTTGTTGCTGCCAATAATTAGGTGGCAGTTAGTCGATAACACCTCGACCCTTACGACATAAGTTTCTGTACTCATCTGTTTAAAGGGGATAAATAAAACCTGAAATCTCTCTAAAAGCTTTAAGGGCAAATTTTGTCGTTCATTGGTTAAAATTTGATGTTTCGCGTTTCCGTTTCATATATCCTGGCCTCTTTTGGTTCATGGTTCAACATACAAAGCCTTCTGCTCCTTGAAAAAAGAAAATTTTCGTAATTGACCCATTTTTGTAGTCTCACACGCTTGCTTTTGTTTCTGTTTTGTACTTCTGGCCCCAAAGGAGTAAAAATACCGCATCAGATTAAAATCTTCGATTGCAGGTTTTACCCAGTACTATTCTCTTGAACAAAAGCGGGATAGAAGTGGTCTTGAAGACGTCTCTCTCCTGTCGTCTTTGAAACTCCGTCAAGGATATCCATCGCCAGCCTACTTACTGAGGCTGGCTTCAAAGAGTGCACAGCTCTGTACTTTTACAAATTCAACTGTTGATGTGGGTCAGCAAAGTTTTTTGTTGTATCAGTTGAGAATCGCCAAGGGGTAGGAGTTTTTATGTTCGAGGATGCCTGCCAAAGAAATGAGGTCCAAAATACGAAAAAAAATTCTCGGTACACTCAAGTCTTCCTTCGTGATTTGACGGCCTGGTGTAGAATTGTGACCTTTTATATTCACGTCCTTTTGTATTCGTGTCCACAGTTCAACACAGCAACCACGTTATTGTAGCATCCTTAGCCCACTTTACTACGTACTAATACACCTTATTTTACCATAACAAACCTTAAACCTTTTTGCGTCAACCTAAATATCCCAATCCACCATAATCCATTTCAATCTACCTTAATCCTACCATAATGCATCCTTATTCCACCTTAATTTCTCGTAATACACGTTAGTCTGCCTTCCGTCATACTAATTTTCCTTTACACATCTGAATCTATTTCTCACAGTATTCCATCTTAATCCACTTCAATCTGTCTAATCATTATTTATGCGGTGTACTCTGCCTTCACCTACTTCAAATCAGCTTATTCCCACCTTAATACACCCAATGCCACCTTAATCACCCTACATTTGTCCCATTAATCTTGATCTACCTTAGCCCGTATTAATTCTAATCCCTCCTCAGTTTCCATCACCCACCTCAATCCCTTCCTTAACACTCCTTAATTCATCTTTATCCTTATAGGAGAGGCAGAATCTGAGCTAGTTGCATCATTATGACTTATATACTGGTCAGCCTTAATTTAACTCAGGACACACACAAACAAAACACGAAACACACTATTTTTCTCCGCACTGTTGCACCAGAATCACCTGCCTAGGCAATATATAAATTTACAAGGCGAGGCGAAGTACCGTAAAATTCAGTTGGTCGTGCCAGCGTTGCGCTTCGTCTTTCCTTTGTGTGTGCCTCGAGTTAAACTTAGGCTGAGCAGCATATGTCATCTTAATCCACATAAATTCTTTATTACACCTAATCAACTTAAATCTCGCTAAGTCAAGTATACGTTCATCTCCTATTCTGCACCAATTGGGCTTCTGGACCTACACAACTTTCGGCCCTACTTTTTCAAGGGTGCTCCAAGGCGCTGCCTCATGAGATATATGGCCTTCATTACAATACGCGGACAACAAAAAGTGTACCTCAAGTCCATCACAGTCTACCATTTAGAGAATAGTTCTTATCCTGTTTATCATACATCAGAAACATTGGCTTAAGTCATGCTGGAAAATTTCCTCGCATTTCTTCTGCTTCTTCAAGATCGTTCCCCTAAAGCTACCTCCTCACCGACAGCATGCTGTCCGCAATGCCAGCTTAAGCTAACTTCTATTCGGTAGTTCTAAAATTAACCACGAGTTCGTTAATGTGTTGCATTCTTTGCCGAGTACCCCCACAGCCAGGGCCGTGTAACGCCTGCATGTCCACAAAAAAGCTGATCTGGGGAAACTTTCACCAGTAATCGTCATAATCGCGTAAACGAACATAATTGTTCGAACTGAATTTTGGAAAACCGAAAATAATACAAATAGAAAAGCAGCAAAAAGTGGCGATCCGTGTAAAGCCCTGCATTTCCACAAAAATGCTCATCTGGCGGGGGTTCCATCAGTAATCGTTATAATAGCGTAAACGGAGATCAAGAACCAAAAATAAGAAAAATAGAAAAAATAGCGGAAAGCGGGGAACCATGTAAAGCCCTGCATTTCCACACAAATGCAGTATTTGGCGGAAGTTCCCACCTATAATCGTTATGCGTAAATGAAGATAAATGGACGATCAGAATTTTGAGAAACCAAGAATACGAAAAATGAACGAAATACTGACAGAAGACGAACCGTGTAAAGCTCTGCATTTCCACAAAAATGCAGATTTGGCGGAAGTTACACCTGCAATCGTTACAAGCGCGCGATGGAAATGAATGGTCGAACAAAATTTTAAAAACCAAAATACAGAACTAGAAGAAATAGCGAAAAGCGACGAACCATGTGAAGCTCTGTATTACCACAAAAATGCTGATCAGGCGGGAGTTCCATCAGTAATTTTTATAATGGCAAGAACGGAGATAATTTGATCAACGAAATTTTGGAGATCAAAAAATAAGAAAAAAGGAAAAAAATAGCGAAAAGCGGACAACCGCCTAAAGCTCTGCATTTGCACAGAAACGCTGACCAGGCGGAAGATCCACCACTAATTGTTATAATGGCAAAAACAGAAATAATTTGTCCAACGGAATTTTGAAGAACTAAAAATAAGAAAAATAGAAAATATAGCGACAAGCAGAGAACCGCGTAAACCTCTGCATTTCCACAAAAAAGCATATTTGGGGAAGTTCCACCTATAATCAATATAATGGCGTAAATTGAGATAATTGGTCGAACAGAATTTTAAAAACAAAAATAAAAAGGAAAATATGGCGAAAATTATCGAATCGTGTGAAACGCTGCATTTCTACAAAAATGCTGATCTGACGGGAGTTCCACCATTAATCGCCATAAAGCGTAAACGGTGGCTATTGGTCGAACAGAATTTTTAAAAACCAAATATAGTAAAAACGAAAACCGCGTGAAGCCCTGCATTTCCACAAAAATCTAGATTTGGCGGAAGCTCCACCTTTAGTCCTTATAATGGCGTAAACTCAGATAAATGGTCGAAGAGATATTTGAAAATGCAAAATAAAAACTAGAAAAAATAGCGAAAAGTGGCGGACTTTGTGAAGATCTGCATTTTCACATAAATGCTGATCCGGTGAAAGTTCCACAAATAATTTTTATAATAGCATAAACGGAGATAAATGCTGGAACAGTTTTTTTAACAAAAAATAACAATACAAACAATAGCGAAAAGTGGCGAACAGTGTGAAGCCCTCTATTCGCATAAAAATGCAGAATTGGCGGAAGTCCCACATGTATCCTTATAGCCGCGTAAACTGAGATAAACTGCGGAACAGAATTTTGAAAAACCAAAAATAAGAACTGGAAAAAAAAGCGAAAAGTGGCGAAACCATGTCAGGCTCTGCATTTTCACACAACTGCTGATCCGGCGGAAGTTCCAACAGTAATCTTTATAATAGAGTACAAGGAGATAATTGGCAGAACAGTATTTGAAACACGAAAATGAGAAAAAAAAAAAAATAGCGAAAAGTGGCGAACAGTTTAAATCCCTGCATACACAAAACTGGTGATTTGGCGGAAGCACCACCTGTAATCCTTATAATGGCGTAAACGGGGATAAATTGACGAACAGAATTTCGAAAAACCCAAAAATTAGAAACATATAAAATTAGCGAGAAGCGGTGAACCTGCAGTACCACAAAAATGTAGATTTGGCGGAAGTTCTACCTTTAATCTTTATGATGGCGTAAACGCGATAAATAAATGTCGAACAGAATTTTGAAAAACTAAAAATAAGAGAAACAGAAAAAAAGCGAGAAGCGGCGAATCCTGTAAAGCGCTGCATTTCAACAAAAATGCATATTTGGCGGAAGCTCCGCCTGTAATCGTTATAATAGCGTAAATCGTTATAATTTCTCGAACAGAATATTGAAGAACCAGAAAATGTGACTAAAGAACTCACACTTTGAACAAGCGGGCCATGATTGCTACGCATGAGTGGAGAATTCTCTTAGTTTCTGCAAGATTGTTATCGTAAAAGATTCCTACTCGCCCTTTTCCCGGCACTTTGATGCGCTTGACATACGTGAATAAAATATAGGGCAAGCTCCAGTGCAAGAAAAGCGCATTGTACTAACCATAAGGGTTCGTAGGAGGATTGATGGGTTCCCTTGGAGTCACCCCACGTCACCTCCAAGTTGCCATCCGCGGATACCTCCATGCTGACGGGCCGCACGTTGTAGTCCAAAGCCACGCTGTCTACCAGCTTCTGCTTGCTGTCCGGGTGAATGCACTGAGGACAGCTGCAGTTGTCCCGCAGCTGCATTGCGAAGCAGAAGGCCGCTGCGGCACTTGCGACGTAATGACCTTCCCAAGGCCAATCGTTACAAAATATAATAGAACAGAACAATGCGATTTAGTGTGGAGTACTTGTAGCTGCAATATTTAAGGAAAATTAATATAAAGTATTTTCGAAATTAGGCCAGGTCTACCTGATGTTGAGATACAGAAGCATATATGATTTTCTGGGCCCTGAAACATTTCGACCGCAATCGGACAGAAAACAACTTGTGTTTTAAGGCTATCGTATACACTCAGATTGGGGGGGCTTGCAATATGTACAGTTGTAGAAATTCTCAACTGCAATATAGTCATCTATTTTGGGACATTTCATTTTTATACCAAATCTTGACAACTGTTTAGTACGTTTCACTGATCACGCAGTTCGTGTGCCATGCTACGTAATCCGACAGTAGCTTTAGGGCTGGTATTGTGAGGATGTATTCCTTGAAACAGCTGCTCTTGCGGATCGGAAAACTTTTCAAAAGGGTACTTTTACAAAAGTACCCTTATACAAACGTTTCTGTTCCCCAGCTGAGCCTGAAAAATATTCGGCAGACATCCGTAGTCAAAGCCAACGTATCTTGGCGGTTTACTAGTCGAGGTCTCAAACAATTCGCTTTACTCCTTGTCATATTTAACACAGCGTAAGTTTTTATGTGTCCTACCCAGATGTAGTTGAGCTCGCAAGCTTGGTCATCGCTGAAGACGACCTTGACGGTGTGTGCCCCCATGGGCAGCGCCTGGGCAACGCCGAGGGGCTTGGCTTGCTTCCCGACTTGGGCCAGAGCGGCTGTTCCTGCATAGAGCAAAAGGCAGACGTTCCATGTAAAGATTCCTGAACAAGAATTTGCACAGGCGCCGGCAGGAGCTTGCTCAGGGGCCCTATTTGTGGCGCTGAGTAACAGTGTTAACCGAAACACAAATGTCCAAGTACCAGAAGCTCACCAAGCAGAAGCCATGACAAGTGGCTGATTAGGGCTATTTAAACACCTAACCAGAAAATGGATAGCTTACAAGCACAAAACTGAATGGTCATTCCACGAAGTCAACACGAATTTCACCTCAGCGTAATTCAGTTCATTTCTGCCTATTATGTTTTGCTAATTATTCTTCTTTCATCTATTTGCTTATATATGGCCTTCATTTTCAAGACCGCTTACACAAAGCACAAATTAGCACAATTCTCCACCGAGGCAGCTGCGCCACTCACCTCGTTCTCGGCGCTCTGCCAATTATCTACCAGTTACATACACCCGCGACACGTACCTTTCAAGCGGCAATAAAGAGAAAACAGGTTTTATTCATTGGAAAGATTGGCTTGTTAGGATAACTTTGACAACACTATTACAAACGTGGTCACTCAAATACGCTATATAAAGAGGAGAACAGAACACACATGCGACATCTTAGCGACTTTTACCTAATGAATTCACGACGTATTATGGGCAGCTCGGTGATATTGGCTGAGGCCGGTAACATTCAACGCAAATTCCACAGCTTGAGAAACGAGCTCTTTGCGATTGCATTCATTGCAGAATTCATTTATGGGAATAAGAATGATGGGCTAAACCATGATATTTACGAACGGACACGTAGACATAGAAGTAATGTAGTGCGTATGGCCTGGACTATGCCGGCCGACGCTGCGCACCCGTCGGGCACTCTGGGCTTTTCTGACACGACACTGGTCAACTGGCACAAGCGACACTGCCGCTTACGTGGCCCTTCCCGTCGAGTCATACCCAATATTTTACGACACGATTAATATCCACCGTAACAATGAGCTAAGTGCAAGCCCCGGGAAAAAAAGAATTGCGTACCAGCAGTGCTCCTTGATCGGTATTGTTTCTACATCTATGGAGAAAAATAGTATCCAGGCTACAAACAATTATGCTTCGACCGTTGGCGGCAGCCTTAGTCAACGTACTAACTATAGTTCTTGGTACCTGCCTTGGATACGTCATTGTCGACATCACCAAACACACAATGTAGCGGGAGCGATTTAAATTTTTCTCAACGTATTTCATGTCTCAGTGAACAAAGCATCTTTTGCTGGCGTACAAGCATTCATGGCACCATAAAACACCAAATCTTTCATATCAAGAAAACTTGTATTTTCCCTTGATGGCCCCCTTAAAGGTGAGGGCGCATACGGGCATCCGGAAAATTGTGAATGCCAGTGGTAATGCTCGAGCAGAAGGCGCGCCGCTTGATTACGCACGGCAACGGACGACGCAATTCTAAGGCTCCCGGCTGCAGCGCCACACTTTTACCGTGGCTGTTGCCTGGAAAGTAGCGACATTTCTATCCCATTTGACTATCAATGAGAGGCTTCTCCCTCTGACAGAACCATGCTGCCTGATAACGCTCTTTGTTGTCGCTGACAGCCTTAGGGGGCATGCCGATAGATTTAGGCACCGGCATGTGTGTTTTTGGGCAACACGCGCCCTAAACTGACAGGCTTCGTACGTACACCTACAAAGATAATCGTCAGAGGGGGGTCGTATAATATCAAAGATTACAGATTAACGGAGAAACGTAATCTTCTGGCTAGAGCATAAACAAATATGAGGGGCATGTTGTCCAGGTACGGATATGCAGCACTAAAAACGGTGACACAAATAAGAAGGCAGTATGGTCCTCGTAGGAAAGTAGGCTAAATTGCTGCCTAATTCACGGTATCATATAGCAGAACACGTATTAGAGCCACGTCTAACTACTATAAGCAAAATTCACTGCGCATACGTATGCTTACAAGAGAGCGCGCGTGTATGCGTGCGTGCGTGCGTGTGCGTGTGCGTCTGCGTGTGTGCGTGCGTGTGCGTGTGTGTGCGTGTGCGTGCGTGTGTTCGTTCGTGCGCTTTAGAGATGCTGGCATTGAGAATAAAAGCACTAATTTTCAAAGGGGTACAAACAATTGTGAGAACAACGCAAATATACTTACCAGGATAGAGCAACTCTTAATTAAAATATATTACCTCCCTTTCTGGAATTAAATTCCACGTAGCTAATAAAAACTCTCCTCTGCGAACGTGTACAAACAATAAAGAGAGAAAAGAAAAGGAAAGGAAACTGATTCCATAGCGAACACCTCATCCAACGCAAGGCTCGCGCAAGGATGTATGTGCCTGAATTCTACAACCATATGTCTTCACCTAGCGTAGTTAGCCTCGACTTTTTCAATTGCTCTCTGAATCATCAGGTTGTGGAGGAGTATCAGGACTTCAACGTGGGGTGGTTTAGAAACCTCGATATGTCAACGGTTGGAGAGTGAAGAAATAGCGAAACATTTGCGAGAAGGCGGAACATTCAGATGCCATAAGGCCGAAATGGTGACGTAACCTGTTCAAAGAAGAGTAAACGTGTATTGGCTACCCAGTGCGTAATGTGAGTGCTGCATGCATTTAATGGGTTTCGAAAGCGAACGAGAAAAACTTTGCGACCCGACGCACGAATAGTTTCAAGCGTAGCTTCTCGAATGTCGCAGAAATTATGCTTTTGGGTTGCTTATGTCCGTAGACGGAAGGTCACTTAGACGAATTTTCGAAGTTCTTGATCGGTAAAACAAGACTTGAACACGACTCACTTTATAGTACAGGTACCGCTAGAAGGAACGTTTTTTGTCACATCGACTTGTTTCTGACAACTCGGTTTCAGTATAGTTGAAAAATTTCTAATAAAATGAAACGTTTTCACATCCGCCGGTATTAAACGTATGGCATATCAGTCTTCGTGCTTACGAGGAGCTATGCCAGTGCCACCATAGTGTTTTAGACGAGCAGTGTAAAGCGTAATTTGCTTCCTCTAAATTATGAGGACTGCTTTTAATACTGTGGTCCCGTACGTGTATGCCTAATAAGCAATAAAATGAAGGCAAGTATAATGGGACCCCCTACAAATTGTGGCAGGCAAGAACATAACGTGAACACATGATTAATAAATAAATTTTCAATCTACAAACGCTGCTTAACGTAGTAGAGCGAATGACTTATATCCTCATCTGTATCCTTGATTTGATTGTAGGGTTTAAAGCGCCGACGCAACGCAGGCGATGAGGCGCGCCGTAGTGCAGGGCTACGGATTAATTTTGACCAGCTGGGGATCTTTAACGTGCGCCGAAATCTCGTACACACGGGCGTTTTATCTTTTGGCCTCCATCATAAAAGCGGCCGCCGAGGCCGGGAATCGAACCCGCATCCTTCTGCTCAGCAACACAACATCTTAGCCCCTGAGCCACCGCGGCGGGTTTTATTCTAGTTTTATTTGGGCCGATGCAACTTTTTCTAAATATCACGAAAATAGGCGCATTCGAGTCAACCCATTCTCCTTGTTACTTTAATTATGGCCTTATTCCTCGTTCTGAAGAAAGGCTCCAAGTAGCTACCCGTATACAAAAACCACAAGTTCTTATTCTCGAGAACGTTATGCCCGCTTTTCTGACGGGGGCGAAAAGCGAAAACACCCGTGTATTCGAGGTATCTGCGCACGTTAAAGATCCCTAGGTGGACAAAATTAAGCCGGAGCCCTCCACTACAGCATGCTTCGTCGCTTGTGTAGCTTCGGCGCGTTAAACCTCTTAATTAATCAGACAGGAACGTCATGCACCGCTCTAGTGGCACCCAGAATAGGAACAGAAAGACCTGTTACCAGAAAAGATACGGCAGTTTGATAATTTTGGTGGGGCTGCCCATCGTTGCAGCGGCGTCAAGGTCGGCGCCAGTGGTCGTGGTCTGAGGCTGCGCACGAGGCTCGCCCTGACCAGGGACAACATGACTCTGAGGTCGACGCTAATCCCTGTCAAGCGTCCGCCGTGCCCCGGACGATGAGACGCTGGACACCGCCCCTCTCCGCTGATGATGATGACGCTTCTCGGCGAATGGCGCATCCCCCATCGTCTGTTTATTCTTCCTCTTTGTCATTCATTTTCAGTAAAAGTTATACTGCGCACAAACACTACTTTAAGCAAAGGCACACATACGCGTTCCATGGTTTGAGGCGGGCTTCACAAGCCTAGCGTAGCCGAATTAAAAATAAGCAAAGAAATAATGAAAATATCAGTCCCTTTCTTAAGAAAAATATCTTAAGAAAAGAAAGGCCACGCGAGATCTCGTTGGTGCTATTTTGGACGGCATTTCACAGACATACCTTCGCTTGCTGTGGATAGTACTGTAAGATCTTGATTAAAGCTGAGTTTGCAGGGTTAGCTGGGCGTAGGTGTTTCATGTTAGCACGTGCCAGGCTGAGCAAATTTTCCTGCAAATATTCTGTCAGGCCAGTGACACGAATAGCCTTACAAGGGAGTGTTGATATTCGTTGATTTGTTGTCGGCGCGCTTGGATACAATCTACCGGTGCTGTTTGTTTGCTGCCGGTGCCTTTATTGGCCCTTGAATGTGTTTAGAGGTCCTGTTAGGCGTTGGTCTCTTGGCTGCAACACGACCTGGTTTGTTGAAATGGGCTTGACGTGTATTGTTTGAGAATTTAGACACGTTATGATTTGGGAAATTCCGAAATTATTTTATGAATTCCCGATTAACTTGATTGATGTCCTACATTTTTTGCGGGGACACTGATAGCGGGTATCCAGTGCGAGACATTGAGGGCAAAGAGGCGAAGGGTGGAAAATGGGGTTGATGCGGTGAAGGTTAGTTCGGCAGGGGGTTGTGTGGGTTTACAGTAACCGCCAGTGGCGAGCAGCCCCACCTCGTGGGTGCGGGAAGGGTGTGGGGGAGGGTATATCCTGCGGTGGAGGCGGACGTGTTGGGTAATGTCTCGGTACGAGACTAGAGTGTCTCGGTAGCTGGGGGTGGCGTGGGCAGAACCAAAAAGAAGGGCCTTCTGGGGTGACAAGAGCTCGAGCTGGACGGTGGCCTCCCTTATTGGCTTCTTTTCCCGTGTGGGCAGGGGTCTACAGCAGAGCCACGGGGTGGGATGGTTTTCTACTGGAGAGGCTTTTAAGGGCGATTGGAAGGAGTAGTCCTGCAGAGAAGTTGCGAATTGCCGATTGAGAGTCCGAAAGGACGACTCTGGGTGTGAAGACTCTACTAGAGCGACGGCAATGGCAGTCTCCTCCGTAACGTTTGCTGATGTGTGAATTGTGAGTGAGTACAAGGGGGCCCTGTCAATCGGCAAAATGACAGTTGGGACGAAAGCCGGCTTCCCGTGGTAGGTAGTTGCGTCGACGCATAAATGTTGCTGGGAAGGAGGGAATCTGCGCTGGAGATGTCTTGCCCTGGCCAGTCGGTGGTAGGCGTGATAGGTTTTTTTTTAAACAAGAATGTCAGACCGAGCACTCTCCGTGCTTCTTGCAGTTTTGTGCTGCCAGTAATGTTTCTAACTATTGCTGCGGGGTATCTGCGGTGCACTGGCATTGATGCCAATCTTTCGCTACTGCCGAAGTTGCGGCCGCCGATGGTGTAGGTGCTTCAGAATCGATAGAATACAAACACCCACCACTACGCAGAGTGCAACGTAGAGCGCACTCTGAATCGCGTCGCAGTCAACATTAGGATTTATTGTGGTGAAACCGTGCGCAAAAACCAGGATAGGAAGAAGAGGACAACAGGAGCACTGCGTCAGGACTGCTGGATTAGTTAGATTTAAATAATGACACAAAAAATAGCACGAAGAACAAGTAATAAGGTTGAAAAGTGTCGCGAACTGGGCCAAATTATGACACAAAAAGAGCCCGAAGAACAAGTAATAAAGTGCAAAAGTGCCGCGAACTGGGCCAAATTACGACACAAATAAGAGCCCGAAGAACAAGTAATAAAGTTCAAAAGTGTGCGAACTCGGCCAAATTATGACACAAAAAAGAGCCCGAAGAACAAGTAATAAAGTTCAAAAGTGTAGCGAACTTGGCCAGTTCGCGACACTTTTGAACTTTATTACTTGTTCTTCGGGCTCTTTTTTGTGTCCTAATTTAAATCTAAGTTATCCAGCAGTCCTGAGGCAGCACTCGTGTTGTTGTCCTCTTCTTCTTTCTGTCCTGGTTTTTGCGCGCTGTTTCACCACAATGAATCTGTACCAACTGGCCCAGTTCGTGACACTTTTGAACATTAGGATGACAAGCCTTTTGCTGCTACAGGAGCCTAATGCGGGATAATTAAGCTGGCTGTTTCGTTCAGTGGGTAATAAAAAGATTCGGAAACGTTGCCCAATACACCTCCGCAAATGTGTCGCGCTGCTTAGGTGTTTCATGATGCACTTCAGCGAAAATGGACAACGCGAGAAGCTCCTTTGCTCCACCGGACGCTGGGCACCTGCTTTTTCCCTCAATGGGTCATTTATTGCCTGGCATTTATATGCTTTGTCGTCGTAGCGGTCGTCACATTGGTGCCATAGTCATCCCAATTCGAAGAGGCTGGGTACGTTCAGATAATTCATTTTGTTTACAGGTTGTTGTTATATTGTTGCTACAAAACTACATTTAATAAATACAGTGTTCTAAACAAAAACCTGTCCGCAAGCTTTACTGCTCCTAAGGCTGGCAGCATTCCTGAAAATGTCAAAACTAGGCATTTCGTCCCTGTGTGATATCACGAACCCAGAAAACAGTTATAATTTTTCAATATGAAATTTGTTTTGGTACACACTCAAAGGAACTTTTTTTACAATTGCTTCAACTTGAACAGACTTCTACCGTCTTCACACCAAGCCCGCACAATGCATTGATTATTGTTGCGCCCGTCGGTAGCGCTGATACGTTGTTTGATTTCATGGATATATAATTTTTCCGAAATCTCCAGACACGTATGTTGTCCAAAAAGAAGTGAGATCGTCAATCCTTTAAAATTACATTTTATCCAAGCCATTCTTCAAGTGGAAGTTTCAGTCTGTGCGAGGGTTGGCATAAAAGCTAAATTTTTTTATTGTTATCAGAAGAGTTTGTGTCATGATCAAGGCCAGCAGAAGGCAAAGGAAATACCCTGATGCGAAGAGGGCAATTACCCCGAGTGGGTATGCGCCTTATATATGTAGGCCATCATGACTACCATCTACAGCCAACCGTCGACGAAGAAGGACCACCGATAAGGGTTCGCTCACGATCCGCCTAGACCCCGAGTTGCAATTCACTGCTACTGCCACTGCTTGTAAATAATTTGTAAATGGATTACTTATGTACATATCTTGTCAAAGCCTGCCTTTCGGCTGCGTCACAAAGTGTCTATTATCACGTCAACCGTGAGAATTACCGTCAGAAATTTCTCACGACCGTCGCCTCTCATTGGCTAAGCACGCTACAAGGACATTCTATGGCATAAATATTCTCTATAAATCCGTGTTTGCAGCTGCCCCTATAGCGCTCCGTATGGTGCTGGCTTTTAAACAAGAAGGCTCAGGTTCGAGTCCGACATTACGAAGGTTTATTTTTGTTTTTTTAACTTTAGAAATTTTTCGGTCATCGTAATTGTGTTAATGCCTTTTTTACTCTGGTTTATACTATACCAAGAGATCGACGTACACGACTCCTAGAATGTGTTGGATTACGTTTAATACAGGTTGTGTTCTGTGTAACTGGATTGGGTAACATTAGGTTTGTTGCAGTTGGGCTGGATTTGGGTAGGTTATGACGCGTTCGGTTAGGTTAGGTTACGTCAGGTTCGGTGAGGGTATGTTGTGCAAGTTAGGTTAAGTTGGGACGTAATATTATTCAGCGAATTTTAGGCCAGCAAGCTTTTATGGTAACAAATTTCCCGGGGTAGTTCTCACGGCTGCTGTGAGATTAGACGCAGCGAACTTGTAAATAGCCTGCCGATCGGCTGCGTGACAATATTCAGGTTGCCAAGTTAGATCTCAGTTGTCTAGAGTAAGGGCTCACCAGCACGGCGTTTCTGGTGGTAGCACCGAGCGTGTCGAAGCATGGGAACGGTCCCCGTGCGCACGACGTCAGCCCTGGTTGCGGGGAGCGATGACGCTACCGCCAACGTTCTCCGCACCAGAGGAAGCAGTAGGGACCTCGCCGACGGAGCAGCCATCTTTGGGTCGGATGGTGAACTAACACCTCCTTGTCCTTACGGGCGTTCCTGCGAGGAAAAGCAAGTTTCGCTTTCGTAAGCGCTTGTTTAAGAAGACCTGCTTGGAGAGCTCACAGTATATCTAGTTAAGCTAGACAACCTTGCTAATCATAATGTCAAGAACGGCTCGAAACTATGGCTGTCCTGCACAACTATCGAGCTCTCATAATTGCTCTTGTGAAAGCATATGTTCAAATGTGCTTCAACCTTGAATTCGCACTCTGCACCGGCTTTATAGGTTTTGTTACTCAAAACCATTGCGGAGTGCCAACTGTTCCTTCCGGCAAAGAAGTTTATTCTTATAAACCGCATTGAAACTGATATAACAACTGGCCCAGCTTGCACTAGTTGCGGAACTGGCGGCCCCTCTTTCCCCGACGGAGACCCGGCTGTTGCACCTCACATGAATTTCAGAACTTGCCGCTGAAGTTCTCCATGACTGGCAGGCCCGGATAATTTTTTCCGCAGGCTTCCACATCTCTCCCATGGAGTACCGCGTTAGCACGCGCTAAAACCCGCGGCCAAGTCGAAAGCCAACGCCCGCGCTATAAACCCAAAGTAAATGCTGTGCGCCTGAAATGCGACGATATCTCAATCGGATATACCGCCGATTTTATAACGCGAGGAACCCAGGTTCGATTCCGAATGTGGGAAGCGTTTTTTTTTTTCTTTCCAATTGGATGCGTATGCTATTCCCCGCCTGTGCTAACGCCCTACCCATCGGGTCTTTGGGGTGGCCCAGTGGGTATGTTGCCGATTTCACGGCCTGATGGTCCCGGCTTCGTCTCCCGGTACCTCCCATAGCCAGATTTTTTTTCTTGAAGATTCGCGGTTTCTTTGTGCGAACGATGGTCAAAGCTCGGCCTTAACAGCTAGGCTGTTAAGAAGCCAGTGCGGGGGTTAACTGATGAAATCCAGCTGGTGTATATTTACATGTTACCGTCAAAATACCAGCATATTTACAGTTAACGTGTCCACATGGGCGTAAAATTTTTACTACGTTCCACAGGGTTTATTTTTTCCTGTAGATGAGCCAATAGTAACATTTTACGAAGATAAACAAGCACATTTTTTTCCTATTGTAGCACTATATGAAAAACATCAAGTTCGAGCACGAAGCGACCACAAAAGTAGGTTGTATAGATCACAGGAAAGCACTCACGAATCGCTCAAGAGCGAGAAGGGAGCCGGAGAAATGTTTAATTGTGGCAACTAAAGTGGTTGGTACTCTGTCGATAATTGCAACATAAAATTGGTGCACGCAGCGCTAGGCGAAGTGGCGCCTTTTCTGTATCATTTCCTGGTTGCAACAGTTAAGGATATGAAGCAACCGGCTACCTAAAACCTATCGCTGTGCACATCCACGCCGCTAGGGGGACGGTTCCCTTGCGTTTGGTGTTTTTCGTTTAGGTATTGTTTCGCGCTTAGCTCACCAAATACGCAGGGAACTGAGACAAGTGAGGGAGCGCAGTTCTAAACGGATTATGTGCGGATCATGAGCACGTTGGTCGGCTTCCCATAAGTGGGAATTTTTTGAACGGAGGTCGATTTGATCAGAACGAGCTAATCCAAACAGACGCAACGGTAAAACGAGCACCATTGCGTCTGTTTGGGTTAGCTTATTTTTATTCGTAGCTGTCCAGCTCCGGTCTTGATTCTTAGCTTAGCCTGGTGGGAAGGGCCGTCGCGGCAGGGGTCTCCAATGTAGTCCTGGACTGAGGACCCCGCACCACATTACGATGTTCTTAATAAAGTTTATTCTCTCTCTCTCTCTCTCTCTCTCTCTCTCTCTCTCTCTCTCTCTCTCTCTCTCTCTCTCTCTCTCTCTCTCTCTCTCTCTCTCTCTCTCTCTCTCTCTCTCTCTATCTATCTATCTATCTATCTATATCTATCTATCTATCTATCTATCTATCTCTCTCTCAAACGAGAAAGAAGAGATCTGCTTTTTGCCTTTTTCACCCATATTTTTAGTTCGGAAAGTATATTGAGGTCATATTTTTAGTATTTGTGTTCAGTTCCTTTCCGCAGTAAACTTGACATCCGCGTTCTGTCCAGTGCTTATGCCAACTAAGTTGTTTAGTTTTCAAGCGGGATATTTTTTCTCAGCATAGACAAAATTGTGTCATTTTGCTATGCTGCTGCATATACTTTTTCATGAGACCAAGGAGCCTAAGAGCTAACTTTGTTTAAATGGTTGCTATCAAGTTTGATTCATTCTTAGCAGAAAAACCACTGGTTGCCGAGAAGTTTTATGTCGTACATCGCGTTAGAACAAGCAGGAAAAGGATTCCCGCCCACGTAGAGAAAAAAAATATTAAAACAAAAATATTGTTAGTTACAGACATAAGTTTGGAGACACTCTGTTTCCCAACATCTATCACACACCGGTCACCCCGTGTATCCTAGGCAGCGTGTAGCAGTCCAAACTTTACAATATAGTATTAGCGAGTTTTGCACTACGCAGCCTAGTTTGCTTAGAGAAAACAAGTTAGTAATTGTAGTTATAAACTGTATGCTTACATAGTTATATTTTGCATGCAGAACAGCTTGCACGCATGCAAGCATGCTCTGAGTGATCACATGCACAAATCAGGTGTACGTGTTCAACAAGAAGACAGTCCGAGACACAACACGACGTTTCGGTGCATTTTTGGTAAACAATCGACATATGCGTCAAAGCTGCTTTTAAAGTAAGGCCGCTTCGTGCAGCCGAGCAGCAGCAGCGATAGAACTCTCGAAGCCGCTTCTCAAGAACCGATCTGGCACAAATTATCTCGGTACCTCTTAAGATAACGAGTGCAAGGTACAACAGCATGAACTCTTGAACCTTGACTCCTATCTGCGTCAAGAGTCAGGATGACAAGGAACCGGTCTTGCGGTAAAGAGAGCGCGCCCTTTTCGCAGCAAAGAAATTCAAACCGGCCAAGAAATCGCTAGAATGGAGGAGTCCTGCAGTGAGACTCACCAACGAATGCGTTCAAGTTTTTTGGTGGTAGCTATAGCCATGATTATAAAAATATAGAATGAATAATAAGGGCTCTTATTAGAGGTTGAATACGACATGAACTTATCAGCTTAAAAATAATCGCCAATGTCGGCGTTTACGCTAATGGTACTAGAGGGTAGATGAAAACATGACCTAAAAGTGTGATTTGAAGTCCAACCCCGAACATTTGCGAGATTGAAAAAGCAAACGTTGATTTAGTTGTTTGAAGTCCAACCCCGAACATTTGCGAGATTGAAAAAGCAAACGTTGATTTAGTTGTCTCAATGGGGAGCATTAGAACGGTTAAACCTCGCTTAGTCACGTCATCAGACGTTGCTGACGTTTTTTTAAGCATTCAGAACTGCGAAATTGCCTAGACATCCATCAAACTGCATCGAGACAACAAGACGTTTGTTTGGTTTATAACGCTTTATGAATCCCAGCTTGCGATCAAAGAGTGCAGCAAGAGCAGTGTGCGAAACTCAAGGGAAGTTATATACTTCATTAACTAAAAATGGCAGGCTGTCAATGTTACTCTTCAATGATAATGCTTTGTTTTTTTTTTTTTTAATTTTTATGGTAAGTGTTCCGTTTGCACCGGTGACTAAATACCTCGTTGTCTTGTTGCAGATATCTACGAGTACAGAGACACGGAAGGCAGGCAGGATAGGGACCCGTGTGAACGTATTTCTGATATAAGGGAAGCTTCGGTGGAGACGTGAAAGTGATACGCACCTCAGGCAAAACAAACTGCTGCGGCGATGGCGTGACGTGAAGCCAACTGACAACGAAGCTGTGCTGATGAATACAGGGTGACGATGACAAAGCAGCAACTTGCTCAGGTGAATTCAGAGTTCGAACCATGTCAATAGATTAATTTCAACACATGCTTCAACAGGCTCCGTTTACCCCCAATTAACGTAGGTGGCACCGCGAGCGCTCTATGGCGCGTGACGTAACATCTTGTTCTACACGGACAAAGAACAAGCAGAGGAACTGGCCGCACGACCTTTGCGTCTCCCGGGAATTGTGGTTCTCTCGCAGTCGCTCCTTAGTGTGTTTGCTGTGAAGTTGGCTTTGTCGCGGAACGCTTTCGCACTGGAAGACATATTCGTCTATGACAGCCTGATAACATCTCCTCCGCACCTCCACTAAAAAAGAAAATCCTAAGTGAATCATAAATGACGCCGTGGCCAGTGGCTGTAAAAATGACGTAGAGGCCGCCCAATGTCGCTGTGACTCTGCCTACAGTGGGTGATTCAGGGGGTGTGTGCATGAGGGAATACGAAATTATCTGTTGAGTGGTCCTGCTATCTTAACAGCTAGGAACTGCCCCAGCGATAGTACCTGTAGTGTCTGCGCCATTTTATCAGCGAGACACTGGAAGCCTACCATGTGCGTCGCAAATGCTTGACATGCGCCCTACGCATGTGATACGCAGTTGAGCACGTGCTTACTCGGAGGGTGTGTGCCCTGACGCATGTAGATAGGCTGGGCCGGCAGCCTTCGTATGCGCAGCGGACCACCCTTTGTACAAGTGATACAGCTTCTTCAACAATCTCTGACGATGGGGCAAAAGGAAATCCGGCTGGGAAGTAGATTTGGACGGACGTAAATGGACTGAACTGATGTAGATTAATCAGGGCTTTTCAACCACCTCCCGCCTAATAAACAGGGTGTATGAGGGGGGTGTAATATTCCAATTGGTTAAAGGGGCTTAACAACTTTGGCAACTTTTTCCCAGATCTTAAAGGCTTCCAAATCACAGTCAGTAAACACATCCAGTGCATAGAATAGAGGTCGCAAAGTACCTACGCCAAAAATTACTGCTTTATGACCCTCACATAATTTAGAAACCTGCTCAAAAACTTATCTCTTTCCTGAGTCTTGGAGTGCTTTGAGCCCTATAATTCGGTCATTACCGTAATGTACGTGCTATTGGCCGATTCGCTTCTGTTGCAGCAATAAACGCATTGATAGCCACCTTAGAAAAAAGCCACAAAGCAAAGCAGAAACGAAAGGCGCATAGTTCTGGAGGGACGAGCAAATCACGCAGTATCGCCGTGCTGATAACTATATTCAACAGCACGGATAACTATAGCTTTGACAATGCTTCGAGACGCGAGGAACAAAGTGAAAGTGTTTATCAGAAGCGTTTCAGAGTCCCTTTAACGCACTTCAATTTCCTTCGTATCCCTTTTGTCCTACCAAGCCGTCCGTGTACGGAACTTGCCGTGCATATTCATTATTACTGCCGTTTTGACGCCTAACGTAACAACAGTGACAGTGATAACTAAGAATTTCCTCACACACGCGCACACGCACACACGCACACACGCACACACGTGCGCACACACACACACACACACCATCGCACGCACGCACCATCACAGTCGGTCGTTTCTAACGTCTGGAGTGGATAAGGCGCCATAGTGCCTTTTGAGAGTGGATCGGTCCTCTTCGCCATTCACCTGGAGGATACTCCCAGGTGCGTCAGGTGCGGCCAGATCGTAATCCTTATTCGGCAATATAATGACGCGAGATACTATCCAGTTTTCTACTTAACTCTTGCCATTGCTCTTAAAATATATTGCCCGGATCATCCGGATCAGCACCACGATCCCTGTCGTGTTCCCAGTGAAACGACTTGCCCATTGTCTTCACACGAGTGCCATCATTATCATACTTCTCATTCCGCTTCCTACTCTTGTATGATGGGGACTTGATGATCGTGATGCACCTTAGCATGCACGTACGCAAGACAGCAATGTTTGCCAGAAGCCAAGCACACAAACTGATTTTCTTTGAGCCACGAATTTATCTCGAGCTAGCTGATGGAGTTGTTTTTATTGTTGGCCGTCGATACTGAAGGCCTCTAAAATTCACTAGTTCCGCCCTCCTACGCATTTTAACACTCCGCAAATTAAATGTCTTCGTGTAATTTCTGGTCAAAGAAGTAAAATTACCAAGTCAATGAAGCTCATGGTGAACATACATATTTAGTACCAGCAGAAAAAACCTTCTGCGACGAAAAATCCTGTGTAGAGATTTCCGGCAAACAAATGCCTAAGATGCTTGGCTCAGCACTGGTCACGCTTCCCTGATCCTTCCAAGGAATTCACAACTAAGAGCTTAGAAATGTGTTGTTGTAAGGGCACCAAGCAACTCATTTTCGACCATTTAACTGTGATAGCACGACTGAAAAACACGCACAAAAGAGCATTTTTTCATTTCAGATTTGTTCATTCTTTGTATCTTTGCACCAGAAGCTATGCAGTAAGCACCTCTCAATTTGGCAGTTACTTGGCTCTTCATACTCGAAAGTCACGATTTTTTACCTGTAGCCAGGTCACTCTAGAGCTCGTGCTTCTTCTCAAGCAGCACAAAAGGTCAATGCGTCATTGTGATTCCCTCAGTCTTTCTTAACGCATCACAAAACGTATCTTGGCCAAATCAAACCACTCCAATTAGCCCAAGTCTGTATTCTACTTAAACCGTAGCCCTCACGTTTTGCATAAGGGATATAGCGTTAAACATTGCATAAGCGCTATGCTGCTTCGCCGCTTTCTAGACTCGCTCACCATTTAGCAGCGTTTAGTATCTTCTTCTATCAGCCTGATGCATCTGTTCTCACTTCAGTTACTTGATTTAAAACTTCGTACCTCCCTGATTACCTGGCTCTGTAGCTGCAGCTTCTACAAAAGATCGTCCCCGTAATTACGCAGAATTTGGATGCTATTATCAACCAAACTATTGGCGACAAAGTAGTCTATGGGAGGCTTGAGAATACCACAAATGTCTGATTCCCTGGGCTCTAAAAGATCGTTCTGAAACTCTGCTAGAGCCCTGCTACTTCTACAACTCTAATCTAAACTTTGCTCTAGAAATCGCTCTAGACAACTTCTGGTGTTCTACAGCGGTTGTTTTTATTGGCGACACCAAAGGCCACATGTGTAAAAATCCTCCAATTGTAAAACCAATACATATCAGCAAAAATATTTTTACGAATGCTCGCCATAAAAAAGTGCACTGAACAGATAAGGACGAGCAGGCCATCTGCGGAATAAGCCGAGTCATGTTCTCGGCAAAATGAAAGATTTAAAGGTAAATATTGTAATCGCAATAAGCTTATAACTTATTCCGTTATTTAGTCAATATATTTAAGCCCTGGCTAAAAAATAAATTAATTCGTAAGACCTGTGCAGCCCCACAAAAAGAACGCCTATGAGCCCGCGTATAGACAGTTGAGGTCTAGATAGCGCTATTGTGGCAGACGAACAGCGATTGTTGTGTCCTGAAAAGAAAGGCGTTGGCGGATATTAGCACAAAGATAGCTTCACTCGTTGACCTCTTTTTTTTCTTGCTACTGTCCGCGAGCTTATGGTAAGAGCGATTGCTTTTGGCTCCCTTGGCTGCTAGGGTACGATTCAAGAGGGCACTCGCGATGTTCCGTATTGAAGGCTAAACAACAATGTCTTGTAACGTCACTTTTAAGAACTCCAAAATTCTCCCGTTTCATGTTGTTTCATATGGTGTTTCAAAAAATAGGCAATTTTGCGAAAAATCTTACGCCTCTTTAAGGAAGAAATATGGTTGACACCGAAGCTTTCTCTTTACCAAATGCAAAGGCCACAACCGTATCATCAAAAGTCCAAAACTACGACATCTCTGAGCTAACCGAATGTGATGTCATGATTGTATATCTATTTGTGATTGGGTCATCTGAATGTGCTGATTCGGTTAGTTCAGCGTTGTCGTTGTGTTGGGCTTCCAAATGGTTAAGCGTGTGGCGTGATCAACGTGAGTGTGCGCCTGTTAGAGAATGCTGTCATCATCATTACCATCGCGCAACCACATTCCGCTATTATACTACATTCGTCTGCCACAATGAAACACGCCAAGCAGGCAAAAACGTCCAATTGTTTATGCGGTGTGCGACTGATGTGCCCTTTGTGGAACCCAGTTCTGTAAAGTTGGCCTTCCTGCAGTAAATTTGGCTTGCCCGCAGTGCGCTCTTTCAGACACCGCCACCTACATCGAATTTTTCTGTACCTGCACCATTTCCAATCCGACAACATTGTGTACGATTGTGTCACCTTGCGCGGAGAGTACAAAAAGCTGTAACGATGCCACTCGAGTCACTCTAACGTTAATGGCATTACTGATTTTCGTCTAGTTCTTTTCGTCAATGACGTAGTTTTCACTGGCTTCGCTGAACCTTTGAGGCCAATTTGCTTAAAACCTGGTTTGATGTTGGCCATGATTTAAATCCAGCGGGTAGTCCGGCAGCACAGCATGCTTCTGGGGCTTTTTAGGCGACGGTAGTACCAACTGCGCAAGTGTTTTCGTGGTCCGTAGTCTTGGATGTTCGGTCAGTGCTGGCCCACTTCAAGTTTTTTCGGGTTGTCAGGAGTCCTGTGTTTCGACGGATACTGCCGTTAAAGGTCAGCAGGTCAATGTCAAGGCCGCCTAATTTTCTTTTTCTATTTAACTCTGTCTAGTGCTGGTTGATAATGCAGCACCCCAGCTCGCGAGCCGCCCAGTCAATGTACCAAGCAAAGCAAAAGAACACCGTAAACTCTAGTGATTGTTGTGAGGGCTGGTCAGGCCCGCTGTCATGGGAAAATCATCACTTCTCACCTAAGCCACGTTTACATGCAACAGAACAGCAGGAGCCTAGTTTCTTCCGCGTCGACGCCATTGACAGGAAAGATTCGCTCGTAAAGCGCGGTGAAAGGGACTGCGCAAGCAAGCTTGGGTACGCTCCTTTGCCGCTGCTTACTAGATGGCCTGCTGTAACAGCAATACCAAGGAGGCTAATGGCGCCTGAAGCGGCCCCTCCTGTGGTATTCGCACCTCCCCGCCGTCGCTCCTGGATGTAACCGAGAGAACTAGAAGGGAACCTAGGAGAGGGCTAGGAGAAAGCAGAGGAGAAGAGTATGCCGAGAGCGTGAGGAGGAAAGCGAAGCGCCGCGAGTGGGCGCGAGACGTGCCTACTTAGTACTGAAGACCTGTCGGAGTAGCACCTGCATGCTTGCCGCGCATTCGCCGATGGCGCACTCATTTGCTTAGACGAGAGAAGTGTTAAGTCTGCTTCTACAGTTAAAACACGTTGCCAAAACAGGGGCTCAGCGCCGCTGACGCCAAAATGCAGAGGTGCTCGCCGCCGAAGCCGCAGGTATGCGACGTCGCCGAGAAGACTCTGCAGTCACGCGGCCAACGCAGAGGCTTTATACATATACGCGGGTTACAAAGCTGCGGCCT
Organism: Haemaphysalis longicornis; assembly: GCA_013339765.2. Classification (NCBI taxonomy): domain Eukaryota; kingdom Metazoa; phylum Arthropoda; class Arachnida; order Ixodida; family Ixodidae; genus Haemaphysalis; species Haemaphysalis longicornis. Next base: position 75,917,756 of record CM023451.1, read on the forward strand.
GGGCGCAGCCATGTTGGACGATGTGACATCACTCGGCATTGCTGGCCTTTCCGGACGTGTTTGTCGCCGTGGCCTTCAATGGGCCGGGGCCCATCGGCGAGCGCCGGAGTAGTTTTATGGGCGAATCGGATTATTTTGGAGTGTCGCTCTAATTAAGGCCTTATCGGACGACGTGATATTGTGTTCCAACTTCCAGAGCAACTTAGTCCCGAAAAATGGCCCATAAAGCTTCTAAAGCGCTGTTCTGACTGGTGCGCCGCCAAGAGCTTCTGTTCACACGTTTCATAGCAGTTTGGGGGCCGTTTTTTTAATGGTCTACGTACACAGCAACCACGTATATCAGGGGTCGGCAACCTGCGTCCCGCGGGGAAGTATTATGGGGCCCCCCGCACGACGTCCGAACCCCCCTCCCTTTGCCACTTCCTATCTGAACGCTGACAACGCAATTTTAAGCTCAAATCGAGTTAGACCGGAACAAAGCAAGATCGCTTCAAGTTGGCAGTCCCCCCCCGCCCCCTTCTTCACACTTAGCCAGTGAATGTCTTCACTTCCTTTCGTTGGATTGGTGGAGGAAAAAACCCTTCCCCCCCCCCCCCCCCCCCCTTATTTACCGTCTGGCCCTGGTCGTGTCGGCTTCATGCAACTCAGCACTCTACGCGACAAGCTGCCGACCCCTGATGTAAATGAAGCAGCATTGAGCCGCCGGTTGGCCCAGTTTTATCTCATGAGCATGTAAAGATTTTTGCCACGCGGATTATTAACAGAGTTGGAATTAACGTCAAAGCTACAGCCTCCAACGCAAGGCAACTGCCGCGACGGCTTAGCTCTTATTGTGCCAACGTGCATAATACAGGCATGCAGTGCGACGAAACACATGCACCGCTTTCTGGGGCCAGGTTATGCCAGGTTTCTGCGTTCGTCACGACTAGAAAGGATGAGTTAGCGGCAGCAACGAACGGCAAGGTTCCGGGGACACCGGCGGTGTGATGGAACGCGTTTGGTGCACTTAAGTGACGCGAGACTAGCTATTCTACTCCGTGGCAAAGCTGATATGCGCTAGCTAAAACAAGAGAAGGATCTGAGAGCCACCATTCCAATTAGCTTAAATAGCCAGGTTGCCTCCTTTCATGGCGACGACACGCACGCAATGCGTAAGCACAAGAGGAGACATGCTTTATTTAGAACAAGCGTGCCGAGGCAGATTGGTGTGCACTAGATTACGCTTGCCGGCAGCCTTGCGTAAAGCTACGCGCACACTAGCGTCGAACTTGCCGTGCCGCCCTGCCGACGGCCTACAGCGGCGTCGCGCCGCAGCCACCACCCTCAGCGCGCCGTGGCGCCGCTGGCCGCGGTCGGCAGGGCGGCGCGGCAAGTTCGACGCTGGTGTGCGCGTAGCTTTACGATCAGAAAAAGTGACCCTTGCCGATGATTTTGGAAGAAAGTTGTTCCGTTGGAGAACGACAATCCAGCGCAGCCTGGTTTCCGTGTCGGGCTTTACTGTGCGGAAAGCGGTGCATTGCGAAAGGCCGCACACACGCACAGTTTTTGTCATGTTGCGGCCAGTGAGACTCGCATGGCGATTCGTCGTACACCTTGAGGTCCCGATCGCACCAGGTACATCCGACTAGTTTCCCCACGTGACTTCCACATTTTCTTGCTGCGCCCTTCGCTAACCACCATGTCAGCCTACGGCGGCAACCGAAACCACTCCGTGCTAAAGGCCAGTCGGCGAATGCGGCGCTAGTGTCACCTATTGAAGGTCAGCCAAACTGCTCACAGTAAACGGTCTATATGTCTGAAATTCTTCGCCTTCAATTTTTGCTTAGGGAGTATCGTAAGTCAGCGATTTTTCTTATCGGACCTTTGTTGCCAAAGTACCCCACTATGATGCTTACAAAATAACTGATGACGTCAGCTAACGATCGCATAATTTACATTCTAGCCGCCACCTGTGCTATTTCGGTGTCCCGCCTACGCTTTAAGTTCAAAGCGCTGAGTATTTCCGAAGGGAAAATAAATCAGCTACAGCCACAGGGACAAGAACAGGAAATTGATAAAAAAAATCTCGGTCTTCACTCTGTAGAAACCAGACGCAAAATTTCCCTGCTCCCATTTTTTTTCATAACCTGTACTATTACCCTAACAATTTTTGCTACCTCAATAATAAAACCGGGGCAACATATTTCCGCATGTGTAGACCACGCAGACACAGTGCAGTCTGAATTTTCGCGCACCGATCTGGACCGCCTTTCTTTCATCCTTTTAGCCATTAGTGAATGGAATGCCCTCCCAGAGCGCATTTAGCCGCCGCGGCGGCTGAGTGGCTAAAGCGTTGCGCTACCGAGCACGAGGTCACGAGTTCGATTACCGGCTGCGGCGGCCGCTCTTTCTGATAAAGGCGTAAAGCAAAAACGCCCGTGTGTACGAGATTTCGGCGCACGTTAAAGATCCCCAGGTGGTCAAAATTAATCCAGAGCCCTCCACCACGGCGCGCCTCATCGCCTGACGTAGCGTCGGCGCATTAAACCCTACAATCAACGATCAATCACTCAATCAATCAATCAATCAATCAATCAATCAATCAATCAATCAATCAATCAATCAATCAATCAATCAATCAATCATCAGCCCAGAGCGCATTGCCATCATTACTAACCAAAGAGGATTTTCCCGAGGTAGTTGTTGAACTGTCCAGTGTGTGCAATAAAAAGTGGATTATTCCCGTTTGTTGCCTATCTCCTATTTTTGTTCGCGCCTATCCCGTGTATTTAGTTTGGCTTTTGTTCTGTTAATTAGATTTGTAACATTTCCTCTTGTTTTTGTATATACACATGTTTTGGTGTGCGTAGTAACATGTTTATTGTAATTCTTCACGTACATATTTTGTAACAACTTTATTGAATGTAGTTCTGTGCTGTTCACAATGCATTGTGGAAATCTGTTGTACCCCCACTCCCGATGTAATACCTGTAAGGGCGTTTAGGGTAATAAAAATGAAAATTAATGAAGCTTAAGTGTGTTTAAAACGTAAATAGAACATAACGAAGACAGACGTAGGCCCTCAAGAAAGCCGGTTTCAGCCACACGACCAGGGAGGACAATGTTTCAGCAATGTAACAAATATACAACAGCCTCAAATTAGTTGCCTGATTGCGTAGATTAAAAAAGAAAGAAGCATCAAGACTCCTAGCTAATAAGAATTGCTGCTCCTGAAATGGAGCGTTGGCAGCGTTTAAAGGCTTCGTTGAAAGCGTTACGCGATATACATGCGCCGGCATTCTGAACCCCCGCAATGGCTACGTTTTGTTAATCGAGATCAAGGGGACACACATACACAATCTGGCTGAGCGCTGCATAAGGCATTTAAGGCAATAATTTTTTCGACCTGGCTCTCCTGTTCCTGTAAAACAAAAGCAGCCGCCAGCAAAGGTACCGATAAAACAATCTCCCCCTCCGGGGCATTCAAGGCGCAATTGGTAATAAACACCAATTCTATTTTCTAGGATGTGGTTCAATTGACGCGGGACTTCTGAACACCTGCTCGTGCAACGGGAGAGTATAAAACGCAGGGGGACGTAATCGTTTCCTCAAAAGTACACATCTTACGCGCAGTAAGAGGTGAACAGTGGTCTGTATAAAGGGAGTAGTACGTTTTAATCACCGAAATTGAAAACACAAATGCGTCGCTGCTTCACCATGCTGTGCAAAATTCCCCAGAAAAATTGTTTCAATGGAAGCACTCCGTTACTCCCTGCCTAAGTGTGAATGCTGGACTGGATTGACCACTGGGCCCGTGAATATGCCGAAGAAAACCTTTGAAAAGGAGGCCAAATTAGGCGAGCAGATTTGGGCTTGCCGCTCACGCTGCATGTGCTCTGTGTATGTAAAATTTAGCGCCTTGCGGGAGCATTAGACACACAGAACCGAAAATATTGCTATTATCACGCCTCGTGAGCAAACAAATGCCTGGAGAGAGAAAATCAGACAGGAGAAATAAAAACCGAAAAAAGACGAGAAACACATAGAGATTGACGAAGAGATAAATGTACTGCCCCTGTATGTTAGTGTCATTCTTACTGTCCTTCCTTCCATTTTTCGCGCTGTCTAGTTTTGCTTCAAAATCCTGAACAAAACGACTGGCATCAAAGTGCTCTGGAATGAATGAAAGAAACCCAGGCAGTCAATATTAACCCGGAACCCCCACTACAGCGCGCCTCAGAGCCCAGGTGTATATTTGATGCGTTGAAACACCCAACTTTTATATTTATTTGTGTTAGCATGTTCTTTTTAAAGAAAATGCTCATATATAGAGGTTGTCTGCTGAAAACACAACAACGTTTAATACATTTATTACAAGCTTTCCGCAACCCTTATTCTGGGGGAATTTCGGCGCAATGGTGTATTTTCACTAGTGACAGATCAGGAAGTGCGCTAAAGCGAGTACTCGAAGTTGCCTAGCTCCAAGCTCAACAATCCTGTCTACGGTAAGTTCAACATGCGCTTGCGTCACAAATAAATGCGACTTTGATTTGCGTCTGACGGCGCGTGTGGCCACTCGGCTCGGATAAGGATGGAAAACGTCGCGATAAGATAAGTTGGATATAGCGTGAAGACGCGCACCACATCGACAAGACATGTGGCGCTCCGGGCCACTCGAAAACACCAGCTGAAGTGGCCGCTTTCCTGTGCAAATAAAAGCAGCCTCGACAAACAAGTGCGCGCCACCACCCTTTTCCTCCAATGTTTGTCGTTATTCTATCGGCCGATGCTGACGGAAGGTTTCCACGTGGATGTACCGAGCGATGACAATAAAGAAACGCGTGTGTTTACGCCCAGATAACCGAAATTGGGCAAACTATTGACAGCCTTTTGGCTTCACCAAATCACTTTTGCTGTGGTGATGGGTTATTTTTTAGCTTTGTTTTCGCTGGATTTTATCGTTCACTAAACACTTCACCTATACGGGCTAAGGACAGCGCGATATCAGCGCTGATAACGTAGGATGCCTCGCTGCCTTGAGGGCTTTTCACGTTACAACCATATTCTGCCTCAAGATTCTGCATGGAGGCTCTCTCTAGCACGACTAAACAGGTCATACCAAGACAAGTCATACCAAGACACACCAAAACAGAAACCAAGACATTGAATCCGAAAAAAACAAAATGCCTTTAAATTATCAAGCCTTCCAACATGCGTAAGCCTAGCTGCACTCAAAATGTGGAATAACGCAGTGTTCAGAATAGTCAAGTATAATGATACCAGAATTGCGACGGGTACAATAGCAGTACACCTGAAAAAAAGATTAAACTAACCACAACAGAAAACCTAACTTGCATTGAATCAAGAGAGAGCTGAAGAAGTTGCAGTTGCGTATTAAGAGCATATTGGCATTGTTTATGAGAGTAGACGATAGCGTCCGCGTACTGCACGACAACTTGTATAACACAACTTTTATATAACAACGACAACTTTATATAAGAACGACAACAACGGCAATAAGAACGACAACTTTTATATAATCACACATTCAGCGCTGGGCGTAGAGAAAAACATATGGCAGGAACTTGTAAATTATCTTATAGACGGGGCCCTTCTTGAAAAACGCAAAAGCATGACACCTGTAATTGCGAAGAACACGTACGAAAGCTGGCTCAGTTTTTGCTTACTTCAAGTAGGTCCACATCGGGGTAGCGGAAAATGCTTTGGAAAGGTTGGATGCAGGAATAAATTTAAACGCAAACAAAAAGTAGTGAAAACAAACACACGGAGAACCGCCTTTCAATAGCGGTTATAAAATTTATAAAAGAGCAAGGTAATACAGCAGTCTTGAGCAAATTATAAGTGATATTCCACACGTAAGAAGAAAACTACAGTCGTATTTAACTTTTTTCTTTGCGTCAAAATAATTATTACACTACCAATGTTTGGATCTGGTGAGGACGCATAGGGTGGACCCTTTTGGTCTTACTGGTTAGCTTGAAAAAAGAATGCGACCGTTGTTCTGTGCGAGTGGGAAACCGTTGGTATTGGATAGGAAGCAAACTCGGGTCGAAGGACAATCTAGCTCAACTTAAATGGCAATGCTGAATTTCGCCGGTCATGTAATGCGTACGAGGGGCAACCGGTGGACCATTAGCTTGACAGAGTGGTTACGAAGGAACGGCAAATAAACTGGCGGCATACCGAAGGCATTACGAAGGGGTGAAATACAAAAATGTGGCGGCATGGAATGGCCTCATGAAGACTGCTACAGGAGAACCTTCACATGTACTCGCAACATCTCTTCCCCACAGCGCTCCAGAATGACCAATCGGAGGCACCGAGTATGCAAGATCGCCAAGGAGTTCCAGCATACGATTTTACTAAAAATTGGATTTGCGCAAAGAGAGGAAGCAAGGCATGCATGGCATTTCGCATTACGAAGTGATGCCACACAGATGCCCTTTTACAGCCAAAGTGAATGCAGGGCCTAGACATTCGAGGTATTTGCCCACTCAGCTACTTCCATTGGTCATTGCGGCACACCGTGGCTGAGGGGACAAAGGGGCCTTCTTAGAGATAGTGATCAGGAATCTCTGAAAGAGGCCCAAATGGGCTGTTGTTCAAGTTGATGGTGATAATGGTGAGGATGATTATGATAATCATGACGATGATAAGCACTGTCTAATTTCACACTATACAGGAGACAGTCTGTCTTGGGCACAGTGCTCGTCATACTATCATCTTTTTCAACGCTAGTACCAGAGATTATACCAGATTCACTTGACTGTGCACGGACATGACTTGATGGCTTTGGAAACAGTTGTATGGCACAGTTGTCCCGTTAGTTTGTAACGGCATGCCTCTGTATAAAGAAAAATTCTGCCTAAATTCATAGAATTAGTCTACTAATGCCTACGATTCTGAGGCCGCTTGTCTCGAGTGTGAGTTCTTTACAGCGAAATTTTCGGTTTTTCGAAATTTCCTTCGACCAATTATCTCCCCTTACGCTATTATAACGATTAAATGTGGAACTTCCGTGAATACTTTGTAACTGTAGAAATGCAGGGCGTTACGCGATCCTGGCTGTGGAGTACTCGGCAAAGATTGCTACACATTACGAAATATTTCGCACTTGCTCAACCACACGTAATCTTGACTATCTCTGATAATGTGTGAATAAAAAAAGGAGGTGCCTTATTTATTCGAGCAAATGAATCATCTGCCCTACCACCGAACCTTCACCCAGAGGTTTTGTTTTTTTTTGTCTGCGTGTGTCGGTGCATAGAAGCCACAGGAATGCTTCTCCCAGAGGTCAGCATACGTAATGCGGATACATCAGAATTAGCGGATTCCGAGCGTCGTTGGTTTTTATATGACAATGACACTCGTAACAATAAAAACTTACAAAATACCGTTCTCTTTTGGTGTTAGTATAGAAAACCACCCACGTTATTCATTGAAAGAGCCCACAAAGTGGTACAGTACTAATGAATGTCCCCTGTTTTATGCTGACTGTGCATAGAAACCTGCTGGAGAAAGACACCCGGCCATACAATTTTCTAGAGCGTTTTAAAGGCAACTGTTCTTCCTGAAAACCTGCAAAATAAAATCTGGCTTCCTTGTGACTCAAATCACACTAAAGGTGAAGTTGTAATGGTGAAATGCTTTACCAAACACCGATTTTTATGCCTCTTTCAAGGCGCGGAAACTCTTTTTTTTTCAAAATTTCTTCTACCTGACCGCGCGTAGATTGAAAACAGCTCGTCAATTTTTTACTCTTATAAATACTTTTTCTCTGGGTTACATGGAGAAAGAATCACTCGCTGAACCGATGATGCTTGCTTAGCGTAGAGCGTAGGGGTTCTTTTGCTATTGTTAACCCAATCTTGCAGTTTCGTTAGCGGCTCCCCACGGGAACCCCAGACAAAATAATTTCGGCCGATTGCTCAACAAACCTAGCATAAGCATAGATTACTGCTGTACGTCCTATGAAAATCAAAGAATCAAAACTTTTACACCGCACAATTACTTTTTTGTGCCTGCGTTTGGCATACCGCAATCTGAGCAGCGCATCGTGCCGCATATAGATTGCATTTGTGGCCGAGATACCAACGTACACGTTTTGTCGCATGATTAACCAACCAACTTCAGCTAAACGGAAGGACAATTACTCCCACCCAAGCGCGTGCACTGCATTGCATTATCCCCACAAAAAACCGTAACGCTATTGACGTCATTGCTTCGCACCCCAATTGTCACCGGAATCATTCTATAACGCATCTGCGTACCTGTCATGCGCTCACTACAAGCACTTGAACAGTAATTTGATCATCTACATTTCCAAGGGCACCCGCTCCTTTCTAATTCTATCACTTTGTCTGCAACAATGAGGCTCAGGCAAATGCCAGTGTCAAGGTCGATTATATGTCACAAAAGCAAATGTAATCAGTGCGGCATATCTACCGTCTACAAATGCACGCATTATCGGAGATAGTGCCCCGCAGCTAATCAGGTTCCGCCTGCAGTGCATGCGAACTCTGGAGCAGGCGAACCTCGTTGGGTCTTGAGATTGCTCACTTCAAAGAAGCTCTCAAGTCAAGTGTAGTTTAATCGTGCACCGGCCTTACAATTAGGCGTTGTGTAACTTGAATTTTGAGTGGAACATTTTCTGAGGAGTGGAAGTTTCGGGACTGCAAGGCAATAGTGATTTCGGGGAAAACGTGTCTGACCCTAGTCAATGGTTGAGCAAACTTGAGATCACTCTGTATCTCCAGCCCAAAAGTACCTGATATCGTCGGTGCTGCTGTCGTCGTATCTCGCCGCCTACACTTCGAGGAAAGCCTGTTCTGCCGGTTTATCGTCGAAACATTGACCTTTTTTGTCTCCTGCCAGCCGATGCCTATTCATCCCCCCAGAAGGAATAGGCGCAAACATCCCTCCAAACCTACAGCTGTCTATCTAGTGGACAAGTGTCAAAGCAGCAAACAGGAACAGAAGACCTAATCTAAAAAGATGCTCACATGTTTAACTTTGTTATATAGATCGTTAAGGTTCCTCCGTAGTTAATGTTTGAGCGAGTTATGAACTTACGCACTGACAAATGTATTATGTTCTTAACGAAACACTCCTCATAAGTAATAGTCAATGTCGGTACCGCAGTCACGCCAATTTGACATCGTACTGCGGTTTTAATCGCATGATCTTTCAAGGCACGTGCACTAAATTCACAACAATAAAAACGCATCTGGTCAATTATTCTGCACCTAATTTATTGTGAGTGCTGGCCAACAACCCGTGCTCCCTCCCTAAATGTACTGGAGTCCCACACTGTAGGCCCGCTGTCGAATTGCCGGCAAGTGTTGGACTACACGCGCAAGTCTCCAGCTGTGAGCATGGCATAGGCGTTTTAGGGCGCACCCCTTTGGCGGCTGTCTGTGGGCTGAGCCGTGTCGGCATCGTAACCGAGTGAACGATTGCAAGACCGAATAGTGAAAGAAATCAAAGTAGGAGAGTGTCGTGAAGATCGAATAGTGTAAGAAAGAAAAGAAGGAGAGTGTCGCGAAATTGTGAGGGGAGGGCGGTTCGCCGTGGCAGCGCGAGCGCTCTCCGAAAGTGTGCGTTGGGGAGGGGGGCAATATGCTGTGCCCGCATGAAACGCTCGTCTGCGCGACGCTGGCGAAAACGTGAGGGAAGAGAAGGCGGGCGCGTGACGATGGTGTACGTTCCCTGGCTAAGACACGAGTCGCGGTCCATTACTGAGACGCACATCGCGCCGCCAACGCAGAGGCTCATCCTCGCTGCCGTCGAGAGAACCAACGAGTGGCGCCCAAATATCGCATTAGGGAGTACCGTAATCGCCAGCCAATTTTTTAACATGCTTGAAACTCGGCCACTGCATTTATCTGAGTGACCTCTTAAAGATTACAGCGCAAAAAAAGGTACTATAAAGCATAAAACCAATATAAAACATGTTGGCCTTGGCGCGTTCCTCTTAATATAGCAAGTGCGCCACACCTAACGGACACATGCGGGCTTTATGTAATCGTAGGAAATCTGGGTGAGGCGGATAAGAGATACCCAAAACGGCCACCATGCGTGAATAACATTCAGTGAGACGCCAAATTGAACGCTAAGGGGGACAATGATTGCGTTTACAATCTTGTACTCTTTATTGCTCTACCAGTCTGTCTTGTATTGTTTAAATCTCTCACCCACTTGCCATGCGCAGAAAATGTTTCGCCAAGACTTCTTCCACAGATTATACCACAGTAATTCGCCATTTCAACGAACATTCATTCACCCTGATTCGTGCATTTCCACGCGTATCGATTATGATCATAAGATAGAACGTGTATTTTCTTGCACAAAGAAACACCAATTTTCTCCTCTTGCTTCGTCGATAAATAAGTCGAATTGACTGCCTGCTAGTATTGTCGACACACACACAGCAATCAACTTCCAAACTGCGTTACTGGCTTTTCTTGAAACCGATAAAACAGTCTTAGTCATTCAAATATTTTGCTTGTGTAAAAACGATACGTAGTGCTCTTCCAATGTTTTTACTCTGTGAATTTATCTTGTGATCTTTTCTATATATTTTTGTTGTCAGACTGTTTATTTTGTTATACCGTGAATATATCAAACAACCTTCGTTGTTATCTTTGCTGTATGTCACCCCGCCTTACGTAATGTCCTGTTGGGGCCCTAGGGTAATAAATAATAAATAAATACATAAGTAAACAAACAAATAAATAAACAATAAACATTAAATAAATAAATAAATAAATAAATAAACAAATAAATAAATACTGTCTTGTCGAGAGCCAAAGCCTTTCAGCTCATTCACTCCACTGCTTCCTTATTGCAGCGCTTAGTGCCATACACTTTTTTCTACTATTTCCTAGGCCGTTAAGCCGAGGAGAACACGATCAGCTAGGTACACGTCTCTTAGAGATCTCCGTCGTCAACAGTAAAAAGATCACCTGCTTAACAAGCTTCGCGTAGAAAAATGGCCAGTGCTGATTATGAAGGTGCTGAGAGAGAAATGATAAAGGCGAGAGGCGAGAAAGTGGTCGCAAGATTTTGAAAGTATTCATCCGCACCCGGATGACTACTTGGAGTGCAAGAATACCCGGAGTGCAAGAAAAAAACATAAGTGTTACCGAAGCAAGGGTTTCCTGGCGCGCAACTGATAAACCACCCCCTCTCGTCCTAAGCAGATTTTAAGCCTACTTCGATCCACAGCCTTATCAAGCTAAGCGGAAAAGAGCATGAAACGCAATTGCCTGGCATTGCTAATAGAAGACAAGACAAATTGCGACCATGCCGACAACGATATCATCCGAAACTTCGACTAGGCGCAATGGAGCAGCCCGAGATGATAGGTAATTATAGAAAATGCTAAAATTCTTTGCTGAAAGGATGCCACAAGTGTACACTAGTTTGCCATTCTATTATATCCTTGTTATACATGCCAAGCTGCCTTATGCCACTTGGACAAAGTGCAGGTATAGTACTTTTCTGGCAATTGGATTACCACCCAGCTGGTTGATAACGAATAATTTCGGCGGGGTCAGTGCGCATGCGTATACGGCGAAAAGTCGAAACATAATCAGTGAATCCGCGGTTGTCTGTTTCACATTGAGACCTCGCCCGCCCCAAAAATATCGCGGCTGCTGCGCCTTGCAAGTGTGTATGACAAGCAAAGCTGTGCAATCATTGTTACGTAGCAGCGGAGGTGAGAACGGCTTCGTGTATCCTTATAAATACACTCGGAGGCATACTCGCCATTGCCGACGCATTTTGCAATACTGTCACAATTTCGCCCGCACTCCCCTGGGTGGTCGTTTGGGACAAATAAGGGCCACATCACAAGCCAAACATCTCCAAACACAAAAAGAGGAAACCGCTCCCTTTGCGCTCATAACACATCCACACTGACATCGTTACTACGACCCTAGCATTAAGACGATCAGAACTAATCCCCGGTCTAGACTATGCAGTTTAATACTCTAGATGAGTTTGCTCAAATGAAGTTGAACATCAGGCTTTTAAGTATGGTTTCCTCTCCGCCTCGTGTATTTGAAATCTATCCTCCGCGAAGCAACATTCGCTCGAAGCTTCGCAGACCGTTGAGAAGCGGCATAAATACAGTCGTACTACCGCGTCCTACCCACGTACTAGCTGAAAAGATTTGTGGCTGCATGAGAAAGTATCCGCAATTAAACGTAGTTTTAAAACTGACTAAAGTAACGAAGGAAAGAAACTTCGCATACCAGTAGAAAACAGCCTGGACCTGAATACAACAGGCAAACACAAAAATTCGGAGTGCAGGTGGCCTGTAAATGGTGCTTTGAATCAGTTGCGATGGGGAAGTCTAACTTTAATAACGTAAAAACCCAGCCAAAGAAACACGTTTGTGAAACCTCTTGTTAAATTACGCATGTGTGCTCCCGAATGCATCACTGTTGTCTATGCACGCTTAGAGATAAAATGTTTGGTGGAAACGCGTCATTATCGCTGAAAACCCGCTTGTTTAAGCTCGAAAGTAATTTAGGGCACAGCCGTAGTGTATCAAAGCGTGTCAAGATTACAGACGGCGGCCCCGGCGCTTGTCCTTCATATTAGCGGGGTGGATGAAAACCGAGAGGAGATTGCGAAGCGACCCCGGAAAATGGGTCCTGACCTCTTCGCCCAACAGCTGTAGACGCACGTTTGTCCCCGACGAGGGTGATCAGTGCCGGCAACAGAGCGGCTCCGAAGCCACTGTAAAAACTAGAAAGTACTGAGTAAACTGGCATTTAATTCGCCCCTTTTCCCCGGCCCGAAAGCTTTCTCAAGCGAAGCCGTTTGTCAACCCTCATCGTAAGGTTGTATAGGCGGCCTATCAAGAGCAAGCATACTAGGTAAACAATGCACCGCTCGAAGAGCAATACGAAACCAGAAGTCGTTTACTCACGTTTGCTGAAGTTAGGTGCCAGTACGCCACTGGTTGATATAAAAGATGCGGTGCGAACGGAAACTATATATAGCCGCTGGCATCTCAAGGAGGAGGGATCAGCCAGCCACTTTTTCGCGTCCGGGCAGTGGACCAATCACGAGCTTCGCTTGAGGGGGCAGTGCTTGTTTACGTGGTCATTCCAGGATGATGCCCATATGGGACAGCTGATAAGGCGCTGCGGCAGCGATAAAGGGACATGGCCTCTCTCATCTTCTCGAGAACGATAAAAAGAATTCAGACAAGGATGACCCGATAGCGAGGGTATAAGTGGAGAGAAGGTGGCCGTCTGTGGCTCGGCGTTCGGGTGCACTTGCACGCTCACTTTGGAAGATGGATCTGCCCTTTCCGGGTCTCCGGGAGCCCGTCGCGAGAGCCACCTAATAAAACCGGGTTGTGTGTTCATATTGCATTGACCTAATGGGTTAGTTTAGCAATAAAACTGTAAACCGAGAAGAGGCTCGACAGAGTACGCTTCGTGGCTTCGCGCATGTGAAGCTTCGTTGTTTCAAAAGCCGATAAACGTGCCCGCCATGCTATTATAATTGCGAATGCCAGGAAAAGCAACTTAAGGGCCAGAGATCACTGTTTTGTGCATTGTGAGAACGTCACGTGGCGGCGAGGAGACAGTGCGGGCCACCGGGGAAAAAGAGAGAGAGAGAAAACAATCGTTTATTCAAAGGCCAAACGGCTATCCTGGTCTGAAGCATTAGGGTGATGCTCCTAGTCCAAGATGCCTAAGCTCGGCCGGCGTGGACTGCCCTTTCGGCATCCCCAAGCTGGTCTTCCATTGCGGTTCTCTTCAAAACTCTCTTCTGAACCTCAGTTGTAGAAAAGTTAATGCTGGAGAGAGTTAGTGGGTTATGAGCGCAGCCGCATGGCATGCGTTGCAGTGTCGGGTTTCTCGTCCAATCAGCAAACAGTGAAGTTCTGATCACTAAATTAGTGAGGATGCACAAATACGTAGCGTATCTGTCTGAAGCAAGCGCAAATTTTGTTCGTGCTATCGAGGTGTTTGCTACGGAGGGGGGAGCTACTCCTCGACATGACAGTACATACCGCTGCGTGTGTTATACATAAGATTTCGGAGGTCTATGACCTCGGATGCGGTTCTCTAACTGCCCCCTCGGTAGGTCGATTTTCGGCTGATGGCGCCCGCCACCTCGTTTCCAGGATAGGGTGACCTGCAGCAACTCATGTATAATCTTAATTTAACCGTTGTTGTGGTGACTGCAGGGTGGTTCGTAGTGTTACGCTGTACAAGAGTCCCGTTGCGAATTTCTGACCGCCGTGCTGTGATACGGCGCGACAACCGACGCAGTAATTATGGCAGCTGAGGGTACGCTCCTTCGAAATCAGTACACATGGTACCTCCAGCGAGTAGTCCCGGCAGACTGCAACTTAGCTGTAAAAACAAACTTCAGTTGTGGTGCAAGTGCGTCTGAGGCCGACCAACAGCGCTTGGGGAAGCGTACAAAAGAAAAAGGTATTAAGCGAAAGCTTTCTTGGTGAAACCGATGGCGTCCTGTCAAAAACTAATGCATTTCCCCATATACCTGTTGGTCGAATGAAAAGCTCTGAGATGTCTGGAAACACGGCGCGTGCGTGAAACCAGGCTCCCATTGTGCCAAAACGTTTGCTTGAAAATCTCGAAGGAACTTCCACATAAGACAATGCACGCATCGATCATGAAGAAGAAGTAGAATAGTATACAGGTAACCCTGGATATAACGAAGTTAAGCCTGGATGTTTACACGTTCACGTTATATATATATATATATATATTGTAGAGCGCATGCCACGGAGGCGTTGAAGCAGAGACAACCACACCACGCAGCAAGGCCGCTTTATTCCGAACGCCGTCGGGTCTCTATCTACTGATGCCAGGGGCGCGCGAGCCCTCCGGCGCGTGAGCGCGCCCGTGGGCCTGCGTCACGCTGCTGGGCCCCTGGCACTGGGGGCTTTCCGCTACAATATATATATACAAAAAAATTATATATATTTTATATATATATACTATATATATATAATATATAATAATATTTATTTTAAAATATATATATATATATATAGTAGGAAATGAGGGGCTCGTTGAGGAAATACAGAAAGATAGGGCAGCAGTCACAACGCCAAAGGAGGCATAGGGGGTGTTAGGCTCTTTTCTTTTTCACTACGTTAATGAAGTAACATTTTTTTTAATATACAGAAGAAAGAAAGAAGAAAAACACGCGCCCAGAGTGGGGACCGAACCCACGCCTTTCGATTTTAAATTTGAATGCCTTAACCATTCGGGTTATCTGGGCGACTGTGTTCCCTTCACTTTCTGGGCTATTTATATTTACTAGAATGTATCTGACGCTTGAGGGTGGTAGCCAGCGCCACTCTACTTCACGGGGAGAAGGGGACCTTTTTTCAACCCCGGGGCGTGACTCGAGCGTCTACAGCCTGTCATGAGCGGATAACTGGCGGGAAGCCCTCTTATGCTACCTAGGCATCAAGGCTCCAGAACCGAGACCCTCGCTATGCTTTCGCAGAATAATATAGTAAGGAAATGAAGGCTCGTTGAGGAAATACAAAAGATAGGGCAGCAGTCTACAACGCCAAAGGAGGCATAGGGGTGTGGGTTTGGCTCTTTTCTTTTTCACTACGCTTAATGAGTAAACATTTTTTTTTAAAATACAGAAGAAAGAAAGAAAGAAAACACGCGCCCAGGGGTGGGCACCGAACCCACGCCTTTCGATTCATTCGAATGCCTTACCAATTCGGCTATCTGGGCGACTGTGTTTTTCCTTCACTTTCTGGGCTATTTATATTTACTAGAAGTGTATCTGACGCTTGAGGGTGGTAGCCAGCGCCACTCTGACTACCGGGGAGAAGGGGACCTTCTTTTTCAACCCCCGGGCGTGACTCACGTCTACAAGCCTGTCATGAGCGGTAACTGGCGGGAAGCCCTCTAAAGCTACCTAGGCATCAAGCTGCCAGAACCGAGACCCTCCCTATGCTTTCGCAGAATATAAGTAGGAAATGAGGGCTCGTTGAGGAAATAAAAGAAAGATAGGGCAGCAGTCTACAAAACGCCAAAGGGGCATAAAGGGGTGGTTTAGGCTCTTTCTTTTTCACTACCTTAATGAAGAAACATTTTTTTTAATATACAGAAGAAAGGAAAGAAAAAAAACACGCGCCCAGAGTGGGACCGAACCCACGCCTTTATTACATGTCGAATGCCTACAATTCGGGTATCTGGGCGACCGTGTTCTCCTTCACTTTCTGGGCTATTTATATTTACAGAAGGGATCTGACGCTTGAGGTGGGAGCCAGCGCCACTCGAAATACACGGGGAGAAGGGACCTTCTTTTCAACCCCCCGGGGGGTGACTCCAGCGTCTACGCCTGTCATGACGGATAACTGGGGGGGAAGCCCTCTTATGCTACCTAGCCCTCAAGGCTGCCAGAACGAGACCCTCGCTATGCTTTCGCAGAATTATATAAGGAAATGAGGGGCTCGTTGAGGAAATACAGAAAGAAGGGCAGCAGTCTACAACGCCAAAGGAGGCATAGGGGTGTTTAGGCTCTTTCTTTTCACTACGGTTATTTAAGTAAACATTTTTTTTAATATACAGAAGAAAGAAAGAAAGAAAAAAACACGCGCCCAGAGTGGGAACCGAACCCACGCCTTTCGATTGGGCGCGTGTTTTCTTTCTTTCTTTCTTCTGTATATTAAAAAAAATGTTTTTCTTCATTAACGTAGTGAAAAAAAAAAGAGCCTAACCACACCCTATGCCTCCTTTGGCGTTGTAGACTGCTGCCCTATCTTTCTGATATATATATATATATATATATATATATATATATTATTATATATATATATATATATATATATATATATATATTATCTAAATGGTCATATATTTTGAGCATACGTACAATTCTCGCATCTTGCGTTCGTTTTATTTTCTTGCACTGCGTCAGAACAATTTTTAATATCCACAGCGCACCTAGAAGCTTCAAATCATATAGTAAACACCCGCAACACTGACACTTGGCGCATCCCTCGTTTTCGTACTTTTTGCACATTTCAATCTTTGCAGCACAATCTTCATGTCATTTTAAATAAATATCAACAGATACAAAACTGCTCATTGAAAGAATGTCGAAATTATTTTTTCCGGTTAGTACTTACCCGTGGTACTTGAATGATTTGTTTGTTCAGTTTTATTATTTTTTTGTAATGTCTCCGTTTTTCTTGTAGTTTTATATTTTTGGTGCTAAAATTTGAACTATTCTCTGCTATGATTCGTAATTACGTTCCTGTATATCTACCTCGTCCTTAGTAGCTGGTTCATGTATTAACTAATGTATAAAATTGTGTTATTTGGTGTGTAAATTTCTGATATTGTTTCTGATGCTTTGTTATAGTATTGTCTGATAATATGTTGATATTTATTGTACTTTCTTGCTTTCCCTTCTATATTCCTTTATGAATTGACAGTTATAGCATCGATTGTTTAGAAGCTACGCATTTCTGGTACCGTTGTATTTTTTCCGTCTAGCATTGTATGTCACGCCATGTGTTGGTTTTTGGGCCTCAGTCAAGCTGTGAATAGCAGCTTTCTGCCCTGGAAGCCATCTAGACTATCTAAAAATAAAGTGAATTTTATTTTGGGGCCCCGCTTTTCTTGGAGGCAAAAGAAAAATGTGTACAAAATTTTGGCCACGTTAAAGTCCCGGGTTTTCAAAATTATCGGATCCACTCGGGGGTCATCCCCCCCTGCTTTTAAAAACCCTAAATCAATCAATCAAATTTAATTATTTGAATAAAACGCATACTCCCCCGTAAAAAGGTTAACAATCAGGATTTGCTGCCTTTCATCACCCTCTATCGGCGCCAGGAGCTGGGTACGTTATCCCTGATAGTCTATCGTTTCGAGAAATGTTTACTTACTCATTCACTCGCTGATTCGGGGCGAACGGACCAGCTCGTATCGCCAGCAAGACCAGTGCGTGTCTTGCAGAGCGCAAGTTTACTTTTACTCGCGCAGAGATATCGGTGGCTCTTTGGAACGTGTAAACTTAAGCCGCTGCAACCATTGCATCAGTTTCCTTGGGCGTCCGCAAGTCGTTTTTCTGCATTGCTCCTTATTTGCAAAAAATCCGTAATAATAACTGAAAAATGCGAATATGATTTACCTCATTAGGAGTAATTTCTTTTTGTACCTTCGCTTGAACGCTTTAATCACTGCCCTACAAGATGCAGCTACACGCCAAAGCTTCGCCAACAACACAACGCGTCGTCAAGTGCCTTGGTAGGACATTTAATGTAAAAAACCTTCACTTCACTTCACTTTAGTACCTTAAAGGCCCCACCGGGGGTGTTACACAAGGGGTCTGTTGTACAAACATAGTTACAAAAGCACAAGGCAACATTGTCAACGGAAACAAGTTAGCGGTGCCTGTTTGATGGCACAATGAAAATGGTCGCAGGGCAGAATCGATGATGATGATGATGGTTGGTGTTTAATGGCGCAAGGCCGACGAGGGCAAAGAGCGCCAGAGAAGTTATTTAATGAAACAATCATTACCACAAAACGTAGGTAAAAAAGAGTAAACTGACATAGAAAGATAAAAAAATATAAGGGTGATGGCTGGTGTATAGGGCCAGATGTGATTACGCATGATAGGAAATGGGGTTTTAAAAACTTAACATCTGACAAGTATTTAAAAACGCGTTTTACAGAAACCATGGCATCGTCACCTAGAAACAGGAGGGGTGTAGGGGAATATTTGTCTGTAGAGTTCTCTGAAGTGTTGTGACGTGTTGTGTGAAGTCCCTTGCATGTATTAGTATGTGCACTACATAGGGCCTCTCCGCACCTGCTGCCCCGGGGGTCTAGAAGACCCCGTCAGCAGATACGATGCGTCGCATGGGTGTCCCCTATCCGCAGCCTACCCAAGGCGACTTCCGTGTGTCTGTTTGTGTGAGTCAGTGTGTACCGTCCCAAGTGTGGCTTTATTACATGTAGTTTTTTGTCTGTCTGTTCATTCCAGTGTTTTGCCATGTTCTGCGCAGGGGTTGTCTTATGTGTGGGTTGAGGTCTGTGTAGGGTACCGTTGTAATGTCCACAGTGTTCCTGAGTGCAGCAGCACCGGCCCTCTCGTCTGCCAACTCGTTCCCAGGGGATCCCTGCGTGTCCTGGGACCCAGCAAGGACCAGCTCATGCTTTTGTGCATACACGGACATGATAGTGCAGAATACAAGATTAAATATGTGGTTTTGGGGGGCTGTGCGATGACAGTGCGCGAACACACTCAAAAAATCTGTATATATGATGGGAAATTTGGGGAAAGTGATTTTCAAGGATGTGTCGTACAATCTAAAATTCCCTACGCTTCTGCTGAAAAAATTGATGTGTGCATGCTCATGGTTCTGGCTGCATTGAAAATTTGGACCATGGCAGCGCACGACACCATACTGGAGGTTTTAGAAGCGTCACTATAAAATTCTGCACATGTGTTTTAAACTGCAAAGAAAAAGTGCTGCAGTATTGCAGCTCGTGGTACACGATTTTTGTCAAGTCTCATAAAAGAAAGGTCGCACGACACAGGGCGAACTTGCCAAGGCGGTAAAATGTTAGAAAAAGGGTGACCTGTACACATCTAAAAACGAAGCACTGAGATCCGAGGCTCGCTCTTTTACTCTAAGTGAAAAGGGCGAGGGGAGGGCGATTTTCAAAGAGCAGAGATGTTGATGTATCGTTAAAGACAGGATAAAAAGGATGATTATTCAGTGATGAAATTTTAAAAGCATATAGCAAGTCCATGTACGTTGGTTCCAAGGCTCCACTTATTACACTCGACATACAAAATCTCGACAGGGCTAGTGCGAAAAGCACCCGAGGCGAGACGAAGCCCCAATGTAGCACTGGGTCAAGCATTCGCAATGCTGTTTTAGTCGCCGACCCATATACCACACTGCCATAGTCTAAAGAGACCCAACCAAAGCAGTAAGAGCCGTAGTAGGAGTTCTTTGTCGGAACCATAAGATTGATGGGAGAGAACCTTAAGTATATTCATTGTTTTCAGACATTTATGTTTAAGTTCCTTGATGTGTGGAATGAAGTGAGTTTCTGGTCAAACACAACACCTAAACTTGTGCTCCTTGTTCACAGGAACGACACGCCATTAAGAGTAAAGTCTGGGTCCATGGACCCCCCTTCCTGGAGAACACAACGCAGGGGCTTTTTACAGGATTTAATTTAAAACCATTCTTGTCTGCCCACCGGCAAGTTCTTGACACCAAGCTGGACTTGACGTTCGCAGATTGACATATTGCATGATTTATAGGATATCTGCACGTCATCTACATACATGGAATAAGAGATTGTGGTGGCAGTGCCTTACCAAGAGAGTTCATTTTTACTATAAGAGAGTGCAGCTCAACACCCACCCTTTTGGCACGCCTTTTCTTGCACGTAAACGTTTGAGAGTGCACAACCCAAATCTTACCCCGAAACGTTCTGTCTGACAAGTAACTAACAAGAGTGTTTAACATGTTACCCGAAAACACCGAATGACTTGAGGTCCTAAGGATCCCATAACGCCAAGCGGTGTCGTATGCCTTTTCAAGGTCGAAAAAGACAGTTAAACAAAACTGCTTATGCGCGAAGGCATCCTTGATTACGATCAAGAGCTACCAGTTGATCGTTCGCGATCGCCCCCCCTAAAACTGCCTGGCAGCTCTCGAGGGAAAACCCTTGTACTCGAGGAAGTACACGAGCCTGCGATTTACCATCTTCTCGAAGAGCTTGCACAGGGAGCTCGTCAGGGTATAGGACGGTAGCTTGAGGGGGACGGGGTCCTTTCCCTCCTTCAGGAAAGCTACAACTATAGCCTCCTTCCAAAAGGGTTTTGGGAAAGTGCCCCGAAGCCAAAACTTGTTATAAAGTGTAAGAGTGTTAGAAGAGTGTCTGCGTGCAGGTGTTGTATCATTGTGTATGTGATGTTTTCTGGGCCTGGAGCTGAGGGTTTACACGTGCTTAGAGCAGCCCTCAGCTCATGTAGTGAAAACAGGGAGTTGTAAGAAGTCTGTGATTTGTTGTTGTCGTGTAGGGACTTTTTTTCACAAGAGGCTTTATACTTCCCAGGAAAGTGTTCGTGTAGTGTGCTGAACTGGACACGTGTTGGAAGTGTTGTGCGAGTGTGTCAGCCTGGTCTTCCAGTGTGTCCCCTGTAGTGCTGACCAGAGGCAGGCTGTGTGTTTGTTGTCCCTTGAGTTTGCGTATTCGTGTCCATACTTTCCTTGTGTCTGTGTAGGAGTTTATTGATGTTATGAATGACGCCAACTCTCTCTTTTGCCTCACGGCGCACACGTTTTCCTAACGCCTTGGCCCGTTTGAACAAAAGGAGGTTTCCCGACGTGGGGTACCGACGAAGGATACCCCACGCCTTGTTCTGGGCCTCTCGCGCCCGCCTACAGTCCTCATTCCACCCACGGCCTCCGTTGGTTGCGCGGGGCACCAGAGGCGTGGGGAATGGACCTTTCGGCGGCGTCGGGGATGTGCGCCGTGAGGAGTTGGGTAGATTCTTCAACCTGTAGGTGTCCTATGGATGTGTGGTGTAGTTTGGATGTCTCTGTAAATGTGTTCCAGTTAGCTCGTGTTTCATTGAACCTATTCTGGGAAGATGGACTGCATGGGCCTTTACCTATGTATGTAAGTGAGGTGGGGAAGTGGTCACTGCCATATGGGTCAGTCCCACACCCCACTCGAGAAGAGGAAAGAGAACTGCGGAGCCAATAGCCAAGTCAAGACATGAGTATGTGTTGTGTCCTATGTTATGATATGTAGGCTGTTTATTGTTGAAAAGGCATGCTCCAGAGGATGTAAAAACCTCTCTATCAGGCGACCCCGGGCATCCGTACGAGAAGAGCCCCAAAGAGTGTTGTGAGCATTAAGGTCGCCTGTCAGGATGTATGGTTCGGGCAGCTGGTCAACCAGCGCCTCGAAGTCAGAGCTTAAAAGTGAAACATCAGGAGGAATGTATATGGAGCATACCGTTATCAACCTATTAAATATTATTAAGCGTATTGCTACAGCCTCAAGGATAGTGTTCAAGTGACAGGGTGGCAGGCTAAGGATTTCCGGGCAATTATGGCCACACCGCCAGAAGAGTGTGTGCAGCCATCCCTGTCCTTTCTGAAGACCATGTAACTATTCAAGAAATTTGTGTGCTTGGGAATTCAAATGTGTTTCCTGAACACACATTACACTTGGCTGATTAGCATGCAGTATTTCGTATATATCGTCAAGATTTTTAAGAAGGCCTCTACAGTTCCATTGAATTATGTTTTCTCTTCCCATTATTTAGTGTGAGAGCTACTGGAGTGTGTGTTTTTTTTATGTGTCGTCTTTCGGGCTGTGACTCTCGCCTTTTTTGGCTTGTCGGGAGGCTTTGGCGTCGGGACGCGTTCCTTGCGCTGCGTTGCAGGCAGAACGGCCCGACATCCATGTCGTCGTCGGATGTCCGAGGGGTGCCCGACGGACCGGGCCCCCGGACTTGGCCCCCCTCGGGAGCCCTTCGTTTGACCCGGGCACCGCAGAGGGCGTCCGGGGCGCCAGAGGTGGCACGGGCGGTGCGGTGGCGGTGGGAACCGGGTGCGGGGCCCGTGGTGTCCATCACCTCGGTACCCTCCAACGCACTGGAGGATGGGGAGACAGAGGCGGGAGCGGCACCGGTCCCGACGGAAGAGGTTGCCACCACAACCCGCTGCTCCCTCAGCAAGCGGCGTGAGGCGGGTTGGGCTGCCAGAGGCAACCCAGGGGGGGGGCGAGGGAGGGACCAGGTCAGACTCGCTGAACTGGGTCCCTTGGAAACGAGACGCCGCTCCGCCCCCCGGCGAGCTGCGTCAGCGTACCTCCCCAGGGGGAAAGAGGCGAACCTCTTTCGCGCCCCCGGGGAAGGTAAGGTTCTCAGTGACTTTCACCTTGATGATCTCCTTCTCCTGTTTGAATTTCTCGCATGTTCTAGAGTAGGCCCCGGGGGGCCCCTGGCAGTTAGCACACATGAGGGTTTGCGATGGGCAGTTGTCTGATGGATGATCGTGTTGTGCGCACTTGGCGCATGTTAGTCGACCACGGCAGGCGGTAGTGCCATGCCCAAACCGCTGGCATTTAAAACACCGGCGGGGTTGGGGATGTATGGCCTGACGGGCAATGAATGAAACCTGCATTTACTGATTCAGGAACTGTGGAATGGTCAAAAATCAATATTACATGTTTTGTTAGGATTTCCTTGTTATCTCTACGAATCATGATACGCCTCACTGCTGTCACACCTTGGTCCTTAAGGCCTTCCAACAGATCGGTGTCAGTTTCATTCATTAGATCTGACTCAGAGATCACACCCTGGGAGCTATTAAGGCTGCGGTGGGGTGTGACCCTGATGTCGTGATCTGCGATGCGAGTTTGAGTCAAGAGATTTGTAGCTTGTTGCTTGTTATTCACTTCTACAAGAACTTCTCCTGTTCTGAGTTTTTTGGCTTTGTAGGACTGACCAACAATGCCCTCAAGAAATTTGGAGATCAGGAAGACAGACTTTGTGGCAAGGGGGTTCGACGCATCAACAGATTCGATTACCAAAAACCTAGCATAGTTGTCCGGCTTTGGGAATCTCGTCGTTGGCAACGGAGGAAAGGATACTTCGGTGCGGCCCCTTTTAGGGGGCCGATCTTTGGATTTGGGAAAAATTTTGGAAGCCATATATCATAGTATAAAAGCAGGGAGACGGGGGTATTTTTCTCCTTTGACCTTACCCTGGTAGTCAAAGAGGTCCCGGAGCTCCCTGCCTGGTAGACAGGCAGGGAGCCCATCGGCGGAGCTTGACCAAGGCTCCGACGGCCACCGTTAGAGGTTTCTACCCTTCACCTTAAAAACACATCACCACGGTAGGACACAGCTTATGTTGGGGGGCTCGGGGTCCGCGGTATCGCCAGTACCGTCACCAAGATTGCTCAAGGTGCCCCGTGCGGGGCGCAGGGCAGAATCACTACACTTATTTTCATGAAGAGCAAGAGTAAATATGCCTAATAATTTTTGTTTTGTTCCATTTGATTCCACTTATGTTATTTTTATTATCAGTGTGTAGAGCGATAGTATGCTGTGCATCGGTAGGTTGCAAAGAGCAATCGTTTCCGAATCAGCTTCAAGCACTACTGCGCGCGTCTTCCAAGCTGCTGAATAATCGCCGTTTCCGCACTATACCAACTTAAACACGGCACGCTTTTACCGATGCATTCGATCGATCGATTGATTGATTGATTGATTGATTGATTGATTGATTGATTGATTGATTGTTTGGTTGGTTGATTGATTGATTGATTGATTGATTGATTGATTGATTGTTTTTAACCCCGCCGGACGCTACACGGGCGATGAGGCGCGCCATAGGGGTGGGTTCCGGATTCGTTTCGACCACCTGGGGATCTTTGACGTGCGCCGAAATCTCGAACTCACAGGCGTTTTCGCTTTCGCCGCCATCGGAAAAGCGGCCGTTGCGGCAGGGGATCGAACCCGCGTCCTTGGGCTCAGCAGCCCAACGCCTTGGCCACTGATGCACGGCGGCGGGCCGATGCATTCGATGTGTTCTCATACCGCTTTTATAATATGCAGGCTTACAAGTCACTTTGTAAGCTTAAGTATGTGGTCCAGCAATGCGGGAAACAGACGAGACAACCGTGTTTGATTGATTATGATGTTTAACGCGCCAAAATTACCCCTGGCCTATGATACGCGCCGTAGTGGAGGCTGTCCGAATACGTTTGACCTGGGGATTTTTAACTTTCACAAAAATATCGACCAGGGGCGTTTTCGTTTTCCCCACATAACTCTCACGTGAGTCAAACAATTGGCCTTATTCTTCGAAGCGCTAGCCGGCACCGCGGGCTCAAGGAGAGAGAACGAATCCGTCTACTTCAGGCTTTCATCATCAGTCGGATCACGTACTCTCTCCCCTACCTTAAGCTTATCACCTCTGACATAGGCAAAATTGAATGCCTCATCCGAAAGGCGTAAAAGGCAGCAATACAAATCCCCTTCATGTCGTACACTGCCAGACTCACCTCCTTGTATGTATACAATAGTGCCCACGAGATACTAGACGCCCTTCGTATCAATCAGTTACGCCGCCTCTCTATGCCATTTACACAGGGCGGCACATTCTTCACCGCTTACAAATTAACATCCCGGCGATGGGAGAAAGCAAAGCTTCGTTGCCTCAAGACATCCGAGACTGCCTTCACATACGTTTCCTCCTGCGCAACATGCACCCTGTACATCACGGGAAGCGCAAGTGCCAGAGCGCCCGTGCCATTAAAAATTAATACCGCATATACCACGCAAACCATGTATGTAGACGCCGCCGAGAACTGACACGCGGACGGCTTTGCTCTGGCAGTAGTGACTCACGCCAACTCTCCCCCGGTCTCTTTCTAGCGCCTCGCACTACTTATTAGCATACTTTTGAGCTTGCTGTGCCGAGTGACACGAAGACAACTAACGGCCAGTCTGTCTCTCGTTTAATTGCCAAAATCCGGTTCAACGCAAGACAGGGCGCCACCGCCTCAGGAAGAACGCGATTGCTCCTCCCACCGGCGCTTCTCCGGCGCCCAATCAGCGCGTGCCGTGTGGCAAGAGAGAGCCTTACAATCTTTGAATACACTTATACACTGCATGCTGCACCCTTCCCCGGGTTTCACGTTAGTGGAGGTGGCGCGGGATTTTTCGAGTTCTGCGCAGGTGAGCAGCTACTGCCGCTCATCCTATATACCGGCAGCCACAGTCGGTGACACATGACAACGGCGGCTACGCCCGAACGTTGCCACCTGCGGTTCTGCTGCTACACACGTGAGAAGTGGATGGACGGGGAAACCCTGCTGCACCAAGGAAAATCTATAGAGGTACTCGACTAAAAGGTTGTAAAAGCGCCATCCAACTGGTACATAAGAAGCGACCACGCGAGAAAATAACGAGAATGATACGAATGAGAACGCATAAAAAGCAATTAAGAAGGTACGGCCCGTGAAAATGGAGTTTTACGTCACAAAATGTACCGAAAGCATGTGAATGGACTGGTATTTAGTTATCTTTCACTAGTGCCGTTAAGAATTTTGCAGTTCTCCCCTTTCAGATGCCCCATTTATGCATTTCCCATTGTGCAATCTTCGCCCTCCCGATACAAGGTGTGCCTTTACCCTGAACAGCTACATTGTTCATTATTAAAGACAATAGTCTTTCTTGGGCTACTTAAACACAGAAATTTTGGTCTGTCTGTCTGTCTGTCTGTCTGTCTGTCTGTCTGTCTGTCTGTCTGTCTGTCTGTAACTCGATTCCGCCACCCGGCCAAAGTAAAATGCTTACTGCGCAATAGTCTTATATACTCACAGCCAAATGTAAATGTCTAAGCCCGGTTTATATGTTCATACTTATCAACTTTGTTGAACAGGAACACGACACTCCGCAAATATAAGACAGGAAATCAGTACACAAGGGATATTTACAGTGTTGCTTCATTAAAAATTCCTAGATGCGTTGTTTTTATCTACTCCAGAACAACGCGTGGCGCCTGCTGTTTCCCGTGCCAGCTCCGGGCGGCTAATGAGAAATCACGCGGCAACAGCAAAGAAATGTTCCACTTGCTAGGTTTCACATTCTGCTTGGAACGCACATGGAGCACGGCAACGCGGTACTATGAACCTTCAAGTCGGCCGCCTCGATTTACGCTCGTCTCCGCCGTAAAGCAGCACTGGCATCGAGGAACCCCGCCTGTAGCAGTGGAACGCGGTAAATTCAAATCGCCTTGAGCAAACCTTTAGTGCGTTTTCCTTGGAATGAGCGCGACGGAACAGGAACAGCATGAGAGGTGAGCGGGAAAGCAAAGGGGGCATTTCCTTGACAAATGCCTACAAAGACTATCGTCTTTTGACGACATTTGCAATGAAAGAAGCAGATACGCGGCAAATGTCTTTAGGGGTGCTTCCTATATATGTGTCGTGAAATTTAAAATCAGTTGAAAGTAGTGGATATGCCTCTACTTCACGTCCTTCGCCCAAATATTTTCGCGCTTCTGTCTCGATCATGGAATTCCCACTTGCTCCTAGCCACGCGTTGTTAAGATTACTTCAGCATTGTTTCCAACAAGCATAAACTCAGTACATTTTGTCGTTATTAACCAGTTTTTTGGACGTCACTTTCGTCGCAGCCCAATATGAGAGCGCACGGAAGCCAGAACACTCGAAACTTACTGTCCTAATATTCTGGAAGTATCGATTCCTGCGGATAACTACGACCTGCAGAGCTTGCATCCTGCATTATAAAATAAATACGGGCCTTAATGCGCCGGTGGCAAACATCAGCGCCGGATGGGAGCACAACGAATAAAATGCAGTTCAGTTATACCTTTAAACGTGCCGGAGAAGACTTAGTTATTCGTATTTTAGCGCCTGTTGCATGAGAGAATAGAAAACCAGGCAGAATGATGCGTACTGGAGCGTATAGTCCCTGCTTTGAAAGAGAAACTTTACTCAGAGCCTTGTGCTAGTTCAGGTGGCTTAAAACAACCCTGCGCAAACGCGTTGAATCTACAGCAGCGTGGATAAAAGATACAATGATAACTGCAGAGAGGCGGCTGCGGGCAATGTTAAACACAATTGAGTGGGTAATGAAGAAAAACTGCAACTCTTCTTTATTCGACAGAACTAAATCTTCATATCTCATTCATTTACATTAGAGTCATAAACGACGTTTTTTTTACCCGAAAAAAAGCAGAAGTAATAAAAAACATCAAATTTTGCTCTCCAGCCACGTAATATTGGGGAGGAGTGAGGTAATATGCGCAAGGATTAAAAACATTGTTATCAGTGTATTGACTGCACGGTATCACTCAAATGATACGAACGAACGGAACTGGAGGACGCACTGCAATCGCCCAATCTTCTCTGTTTGCGGTGGCTAGGTCAGCGGCCCCGTAATGACACAAAGAAAATTCTTTTACGACATACAAATATTACCAAAAATTGGCTGGGGGTCTCCACTGCTTCATTTATTTTCTTTATTATCTGAAATATTCGTTTGAAGTTTCGATGAAATTGTTTCGTTGTTATCGGGACAAAGCAGTACTTTGCTGAACCAAAATTGTATTTTCTTTTCATGGCCCATTTATATTGATTGTAGGGTTTAACGCGCCGACGAGATGCAAGCGATGAAGCGCGCCGTAGTGGAGGGCTCCGGATTAATTTTGACCACCTGGGGATCTTTGACGTACGCCGAAATCTCGTACCCACGGGCATTTTTGCTTTCCGCCTCCATCAGAAAAGCAGCCGCCGCGGCCGGTAATCGAACCCGCGACCTCGTGCTAAGTAGCGCAACGCCTTAGCCACTACGCCACCGCGGCGGGTGGCCCATTTATATTAGATCGGGCCCATTTTACCATAGGTGATTTGAACACATATGCTCGTGTAAAGAGGCCGACAATGAGAATACGCTTGCATTTCGTCACCCTCTTTCGTCGCCACGAGCTCCGGTGTATTATCCCTGATAGTCGCCTGCTTAGGCAAATCTTACTACTCACTGACTCGCTGAGTGGGAGCGAACGGGATAGCTGGTATCGCTAGCAAGACCCGCACGTGTCTTCCAAAGTGTAACTTTACTCCAGCATGCTTATCAGCGTCTGTTTAAGGCGTTTATACTCAAGCGGATGCTACCATTGCGTCAGCTTTCTCGGGCATCGGCATTTCGATTGCCTGTTCTGCCCCGTTTAAGCAAAAAACTAAATGTAAGAACTTAAGAAAGTGAATATAACTTTCCTCTTTACAATAAATATGTCTGCAATTTATTGTTAGCTTTCTTTGCTAAGCTTGAACACTTCGATCGCCGCCGTACAGAATGAATGCACAGGCTAGAGTGTCGTCAATAAGAACGCGCTGTTGAGTACCTCGGTATGAGGCTTCACGTGAGAAACTGCGGCTAACGGACACGACAATAAAAAAGAGACGGGCGCAGAATTACAAATAATTTTGTAGTCATGAAGAGCTGGACTATGTAGGCGTTGGTTTTGCTTGATTGTTTTTGCTTTCTTTTTGTGCTTTTATTTTCAATGAGTGCGAATGTAGCGAAAGTAGCCGCAGATTTTTGCTCCGCAACCGTCGATTACACAAAGCGGGTATTGCCAGAGATTTTAGCCTTAAGTACTACGGCCGCGTCTTCCTTTCTGGTAAAGAAGTGCCATTTCCGCGCGAGTAACTTGAGCAGGTCGAGCTTTCATCGATGATTCTCAAGTATTCTCAGTCCACTTTTTTGGGTGTTTGCTTACAAGTCAACTTCTAATCTTGAACATGGGGCCCTGCAAGCCGAGAAGCAGACAGGGCTCTCTGGAATACCTACCACCCTGACAGTTCAGTACAAGCTTGAAGTACCTCACGACTTCGCCCTGCTTAAAAATGGCACAAACGCACAAACATACACACACACACGCGGACGCACACACACACACACACGCGTGCGCGCCCACACAGGCACACGAACGCACGCGCACATGCCCATACACACGCCCGCTTCAAGAAGGCACTCCGTGAGCTGCAAAAGGAGCAAAACACGCTATCGCAGAAACACTCTGACATTCTCAATTCCAGCCGAACATTCCCTTCCCATACGGCAAGTGACGTCGCCGGCTGTGCTGAGCCTGCACACCATAGCGGGCACGCTCCGGCATCTGAAGAAAAGGGTAACTGAAACATCACTATTTTTTTACTGCACCCTCCTTTCGGGCGGAGCTGGGAAACCAAGGTGGTTCAAAAACCGTCAACGCAGAGGTAGAAATCTCGGTCCCTACCACTATACTCCCGGCATAGACTTATTGAAAAATGGAAACTTATTCCTTACGAGTGGTCCTGTCACACAAGGTGGGCGCTCCTTCTAAAAGTACGGGTATGTCCATGTGCTTGTTACCTATTCTTGGCTCCTGCTCAGCATAATTGTATGGTGTCCGTGCGGCTGACATGGCTTGTGTGCGCTTGTCGTGCAGGAGTGCGGAATCAATGAAATAATGACTACGCCAAAGATATATCTGGAGTACCACGCATCCACCCAGAAATAAAAAGAATCGGAAGTCAATGTTCTGTCGTGGAAAATTCCCCTTTAAAAATTTTCCTAAAGGTGTTACAATAATGAGATAAACAGTTCGGCATTCATCAACGTCTGCATTGCTACGTGCGATAATAAAAATAGGGTGATGTTCACCTCTCGAACGCGTCATTAACAGAGTACCGTCCTATTTTATCTTTCCCGACCTCATAAATTGCCTGAAAAGTGGTGGTGTTGTTGCAGATGTCAAAAGCAATTGTTTTAATTGGTTGCAATGTTTTTTGCCGTAACATCAGCAAGAAGCTGACCCGTAGAGAAAATTCCTAGTCGTTCCTACGGTATTATTACTTCTTGAATACCGTTTCAACTGATTTTACAGCATCAGCGTTTCTTCTGCATTAGAGAAAATAACAGTGTAGCTGAGGCTGTTGTTAACGAGAAGATAAAAATAACTAGCTTTTCGAGCTTACAATATATGGTCGGTCTGGTATTTTACCTCAACATTGTCTACGATTTCATCGTCAGTGCGGGAGGTATTTAAAATGCCAAGAACTAACCACATCAATTGTCGTTTTCGTCGACACGTTCGCAGTCAGCAGCCATTCCGCTGTCATTTTCGTTCTGGTACTCGTTGGCGCTGGCGATTTCTGAATAAGTTTAGTGCAGACTACCAGAATTGTCGCCCTCGTGAAGGGATGTGGCATTTGTTGTGGCTTGCAGTGTTTGGGCGCTAAGTAATCCCCTGTGTGCAATTTCGGCTTTGCCAGGCGCCTCGCACAATGTCAAGTGTTTATTCGAAGGCTGCTGACAAAACTCTGTATTGAAATCCTCACACGCGCCTTCTGTGATCGCCTGCAAACCAAGACCAGCTGCCAAATTTTTTGATGGGATGAGGTCCCTTGAAAAGATAGAGCGCTTGGAAAGGTAAATCTGACAAATACGTGCGCGAGAACAGCCATTAACATCAGCCCCTCAATAACAGCACTCCTTACAGCTACCAGGTGACCTTTCCCAAGCCTACCGACTTAGTTAAACTCGCTTGCAGTAGCATTACTGACCTTCTTGATGTGTTTATAGCATGCAAATAAGGCAGCCTCAAACCACAGATGCTCACCAGAAGACTGTTTTATTTGAATTTTCGAAAGCTTTTACTATGTCGCCTTAAATGGTACCTGGAAAATTAGTGCACTCATAGACATAACGCGTCTTTCGAACGTATTACATCATATTTTATGCTATGGGATCATCTATGTGTTATTGTAAGTCTGTCGTGGTCATGTCGATGGCGACACTGTCTTCGCCATCGGAAGGATGCGGGCCTCACGTGTAATATTCGCGTTGTAACGATTGCGGCGGAGTCACTGGTGGTACGTTTTGCCGCAGGAGTCGCCTGCCTCTTCACTCGCCTGTTCCCCGGCATCTTGTTCTGTTGTGTGGGCTGCCATGTTTCGCAACTTCCCCTTTTGCTCGTCGCTTCAGAGTCCATCGAACTAGAGAAAGCACAGGCTTGCAGAAACGTGTCCAGTGGGAGATTGTGCCCCTTATTACCATCGCCTTGATCATTTCCCCGTTATATTTTGGAACTACGCCTGACAGGTTCGGCCAATCGCCCTTGCCCTACATATATGCCACTAGCGTCGACGCAATTGCTTATTTTGTAGTTAACATGCTCAAATTAAATGTGAACCTTTGGTGGGTGCTGCGGGAGACTCTTGGAATTCTGTAAGACAGAATTTTTCGTCTAGTACCCTGGAGTTTTGAAGGATTTGGATTAAAGTTTTACCATGTCTTTTTGTGGTGTGTTTTTTTATTTGATGACAAGAAACCACTTGCTATTACTGTTACTTCCGTAAAGAGATATTTTGTTCTCAGGTAGGTACAAGACAGGTGAGGTAATTAAGCATGTTGATATGCCAGGTACCCGCCCTAAACAAACCTAAAGGGCACAAAACCACCCTTATTCACAAAAAGTGCGTAGAACTGAGCCAAAAGAACCATTCACGGTAAACAAAACTACTGAGCAAATCACCGCACTGCCACGGTTCCCGCCCCGGTCATTGGAAACAAAACCCGCGATTCTACCTCTACACTACTGAGGCCGGGTGGCGGAACCTCTTTTAGCAATTGCTCAGAATAATAGAAAAGGTGATCAAAAAAACTTGTAGGTGGTGCTGGTTGAGTTAAACAAGTGGCGGGCTTGTACCCACATTGGAACGGAATTGAACTGAATGAACTTTATTTGCTTCGTTGCTTTCTCGCAGCAGACGTGTCTAGTCCTGTTTCTGGTGGTGCGGCCATTAGCCCAGAGAAGAGCGGGTTTGCGCCTCATGCTTGATTCGCTGTACCAGAGCACGTTGTACCTGCTCTTCCTCGTAGCTGAGCACCTGCTCCGACTGCACTGTACTGCGGGTTTTAGCGGTGTGATTGGTGATTTGGCGCATCCCACGTGACCTGGTGTAGTGTGGGCGTGTTTCCGCACGATGGATATACGTGTTTCTGGAATTTCACTTGGCAGCGCCTTTTCTGTGAACTATACACCAGGTCAATGTGCAATATTATTCTATGGACCAAACCACATTCTAATGTCCAGCTTTATTCTGTGTACCTTACCACAGTATACTTGAGCCTTATTATATAAACCGTCCTAAAAAAGACCAAACCCCCATTGTTTTACAGGAAATAATGCGTACAATTGATTTAAGAAACATTTTACGGTAAAAATTCATTTTGAAAAAAACGTTCACATGAAACTTCTGGGACTCGAACTCAGGCGTTTGCGCCAAAACCTGAGACTCCACTTCTGCGCCGTGAGAGGCGACGCGCGGGGCCCTTTTATCAGAAGCTCAAAGCGCAACAGCACCGTGTTGCGCTCAAAGCGCAACAGCACGCAACAGCCAAAAAATTATGTTAAACACTATTGTGTGGTCTCGTCCACAGATTGCCCGTGCAATCTCGCTTCTGTAATAGCCACTTTGAAGACAATGTATATGCAGGCAAGTCCTGCTGAAACTACAGTAAAATCTCGTGACTTCGAACATAAAGGAGCCCATTTCAGATCAAATTAATGAAAGATCGAACTAATGAAAGTGAACAATAACAAAATTAACCTCTATTGGGAGCCAGTAGGGCATGTCGACACTTTGGTGATTTAAAAAGCGAGTATTGCGGCCTGCCTTTTCTCCGTAAAAGCACAATGAGCACGTTTTGCCCTAACAAACGAATGTAGCGGAAAGCCTGCGGAAAGCCTTCGCTTGCATTAAAACTAAAACAAAGAAACGGGCGGCATTCCATCCAGCCATGACTTCTACGGCCGCACTATGCTTCGTCCTCGTCGTCCTCGTCGTCGTAGGCAGCGACTGGTTCAGTGCTTCCGACCTGAAATATGATGCCCTCATCAGCGCACCACACACATCACTCTAGCCTCCTGGGCTTAGTTCGCAAGAAATGCGCCTCCCATAACTTTAGTTAGATTGGTTTCATCTCTGAGGAAAGAAAATCATTTTGCCCTATTTTGCTTTCTCCGTTCTACGTCAGCGTTGTGCATGGGCACAGTGAGCGTTTCTTTGTCCATGTGCCAGGCGCTATGTACGCCTGCGCGGTAACACGTAGTTCGAATTATCTGTGGCAGGACCTGCTCGGGTTTGAATTAACGGGCTTCTTTGCACAGACTTCTATGGAGACTGGCCCGACCAAATCGTTCAGTTCGAATTATCCATAAATTCGCATTACTGAAGTTCGAATAAACGAGCTTTCACTGTACTACCACTGGTGTAATAGTTCAGGTGTTTCAGCACTGTTTACTGCAAGAATATAACGAGAGAACGAAAATTACAACGTCCTTTTTACTAAAATATACTTGATACAGTGTCTTGGTAAGCAAACTGCGCGGGATGCTTGGAACTTTCCAATAATGTGAAGACGAAAACCAAGACTTCGTTGATCTTCCGTCGAAGTTTGGTTAAATTTACGGTCGCCCCAATCATCACTTGACCAGCCTCCTGGGCAGCACACTCCGAAGCTCGTTCCACTCGCTAGACATGGCCAGGAGCCTTCTGTTCGCCCCCTTGGTACTTTCGCCCATTAACTTGCATTAGACGTGCGGAACCGGCCTACCCTCCTCTGGAGCAACTGTTTCTGGCGTGTCGTGAAGTGAAAATATTTGCTGTGCCCGTCCTTGTCCGATGTTCACGTGTAGAAGTTCCACCTGGTACGAAAGAACCTGAAGAGAAAGCGCGGCGAGAACGGCTGAGTATAACTGCCCCCTCTAGGGCAATTTTGTGATAGGAGGTTTCGGTTGCACTCTTTTCGTCCGCAAGCATGAGTTACTGTATGTGTGGCGGTTTCGCCTGCCAGTCTGTGTGAGGAAGACGGACTCACGCAGTTTGTTTAGTGAAGCTTATTTCGTGAAGATCACGTATTTTCTAGTTTATAACACGCTTGCGCTAATTTTGCTACGCAGCAGAGGGGGGGGTCGAAGACGGTATGGGACTGTCCCATGTTAAACCTAACGTTACATGGTGAGACGAACCTTATCAGCCATTACCTACAGATCGATTTGGGACGAGCATGACGTTGTTTCGCATGCTGTAAGGATCAACAAAAACCTTACCTATTATTAATGATCAACATTGGATGTTAGGCCAAACTCCACCTATTCAAGATGAAGAACGGGCTAGCCGGTACACTGCTTTCGCCGCTCTGTGAGTTTTCATTTCTTCGTGCCATTGCAAAGCTTCCAGCCCCATTATGCTAAGCAGTATGGCGTTATAAACGGCTGCGGGCGACGGCGACACGGAAAAACTTAGTCAAAAGAGCCATTCACGGTCCTAATAAGCGGTCCTTGCTGTTAAGCGGGGGGCCGCCATCACTGGTGCCTCATGACGCAATGATGGAGCCTTCTACCATGGCTACAACCTAAGGAAAGCATCGTACAGCGTCCCTGCCACAAGAGAACAATGTTTTACTCAATGAAAACGACCCGCCAGCCGTGAAAAGGCGCGCCATAGAGGAGCTACAACGCCACACAACCGGAGATGAACCTGCAGCTGAAGAGGAAAATCAGGCTGCATTTACTGTAGTCAGGTATAAGAAGTCTATGCCTGCCGGCGTCCCAGTTGTGATACAACCAATGCAACCAGGTTGTTCATTCTGGAGGCTCAATCCCAATTAGCTTGCATCGGCAGTCGTCTCGACCGCCAAAGAAAAGGTTCTTACGCATCGCTTCAACAAGGACGGTGGTCTTGTTGTCACCGTATCATCTCTGAACGCTGCCAACCGCCTTCTTGCCGTGACGGAGCTGGTTGGCATGGCGGTCCAAGCACGTCTACCACGTTCCTATTCAGCGACGTCTGGAAAGATTCATGACGTTCCTCTTGATTACACAGACAAAGAACTCCTTTCCTACCTGCGAAATCAAGGTGTTATATCTGCCAAAAGGCAAGTCTCGTATGATCGGGGCGAAAATGGTGTAGTGGCTGAGCGTTGCCGAAAAACAGTGCTTTTGGAGTTCCCAAATGGCTCTGCATTACCAAAGCGCATTTTCATCGGCTTTAGCAGTTATCCCGTTGAGGAATACTTGGGAACAGCAACCCAGTGCTTCAAATGTCAAAGGCACGGTCATGTTGCGAAACAGTGCAATGGGCCCGTCCGATGCAAACTATGCGCAGGCCCGCACCCGTACAAAGACTGCACTTCGCGCGCGCACCCTCGATGTGCGAATTGTGATGGACCACATCCTGCTACCTTCGGTGCCTGCCCGAGGAAAAAAGCCGCAACTCTTGCACGCGCAGTTGAGAAACTTCAAGGAAGGGCTCCCAAACAACGCAAGCCGCCCCCAAATCCAGTAGTAGTTTGTGCAACACCTAGCTCTGCTTAGGGTTCGCTTTCAACACACACCAACGCTACAACAAAAAAGTCCTATGCACGTACTGTTCGAGAAAGCCCCAAAAATCCCCAGCCTGAAGAGCAACAACAAACGACACAAGCTTCCGTTAGCCACTGTGCTACTCATTGCGACTAAGCGTGCAACCGAACCGCCAGTGGGGACCCACGCTCCTACTACGCAAGTCGACTTCAGTAAAGTGATAATTCCCCTGTTATGTGCGGCACTCAAAGCCCTTATCTCCACCATTCCATCGTCCAGCGGCTTCCCTGAAGGTGCTGCTATCATGGCTCTGGAACCTCTGCTAACAGCATCTTGCTCCGTACCTGATGTGCCGTTCACGATTGGGAGACAATGACGGCTTCACCATCGCCAACAGTGTCCTTGAACATTCACCTAAAACGATGCACCATTTTCCAGTGGAATGCTCGTGGTCTGAGGTCTAAGCTCTGTGATCCACGTCAGCTTCTTCAAATTTACCGATTCCCATTCATTGTCATTTCAGAGTCACAAGTAGATCAAAATTTCCGCTTGAGTGGTTACTATTGCATCCACTCACAAAGAGTAAGCGGTACAAGCCGGCTTCTTATCGCGTTCCGTACTGACATTGCGGCAGTTGAAATTCCAGTCTCACCACAAGAAACAAATGAGTACGTTTGCGCAACTACAATTATTGGTTCTCAGACTTTCACATTCATCGCAGCGTACTTACAACTCAACGCCAAGTTTGATGAGACCAGGCTGGACAACCTCATCACGTCGACTGCCAAGCCGCACATTATCTGTGGGGACTTTAATACTCATAATGAACTTTAGGGCAGTTCCCAAACAAGCCTACGTGGTGCAAAACCCACAGACCTTTCAGACCTTTTAATTAGGCATTGCAATGAGCCCCTAAATGGTGGCACCATTACCTTCCCAAAATCCCTCAAAACAACCAGCTGTATCGATCAATCATTCGTCACTGTTGGTTTCTCCGCAAAATTGACGTGGTGCACAGACTTAGAGGCAATAGGAAGTGGCCGCTACCCGATTTTGATATGAAATCATGACTCGCCCATACACACTTACAAAGAACAGGTCGCGTGCACAGACTGGAAAGCCTTCGTGGAAGCCATACCACCTGCATTACGGCAGTGGCTCGAGATGACGACATTATCCCAATGATACTCCACTGTTTTCGGAATTCCACATGCTTCAGAACAAAACGCTGGAATCAACACAATAATGACGCTGAGTACCAAAGATTGTGTGCCATTTGTCGCCAGGCGGAGCGAAAAGCCCTCCGTACAAAGTCTGTAGAACATTTACGAGCTTCTCAGAAAGGCTCAGTGTCACCTATACAAGCTTCAGCAGACAAAGGTGGAGGACTTTTGTGGAACGTTAAATACTCACACACCATTGACGCGCATCTGGCGTGTTGTCAAAGGGTTACGCACGCAACCTAAGCAGCTGCGCCCTTTCATTGCCCTCTCACTGCACGAGCACACCTCTTTGAAAGTGGTCGCACAGGAATATTGCAAGATCCTCTCCTCATCAACGCTGAGTACACTTCCATCTCCTAAGCCTCCCGAATCAGCTGTTCCAGCGCTGGACCTGCCTTTTACATTGCAAGAACTGACAGCAGCAATCTCCGATGTAAAAACCAAGTCATGTCCAGGTCGGATGGCGTTAGTTACACAAATTTCACGCACTTGCCTCACAATGTCCTGCTCCGTCTCCTAGAATACTACACTTCCTCTTGGGTTAGCGGTACGCTGCCCTCTGATTGGAAACTCGCGCAAATTACTCCTATTCTAAAGCCTAGCCGGCCGCCCACGTGTTATTCCTCTTTTCGGCCAATATCTCTGTTGAACTGTATTGGAAAACTGATGGAGAAGATAGTACATAAAAGAATGTCCTGGTTTCTCGAAAGCAGACGCCTTTACCCGCAAGAGATGAATGGATTCCGTAGGCACAGATCGTCGATTGACAATTACCCTTATCTCGTCAGTTGAGGAGCAATTGGATTCTAGCCACATACCGATCGAAATTTTCTTGGACATAAAAGCTGCCTACGACTCTGTCACACACACAGCCATTCTTACTGATCTTGCAGTACATGGCTTTGGAGGAATACTCTACGCCTGGATCGAGGATTACCTTGGTGAACGTCAGCTTTTCATGCGCACTTCGGACAGTGACTCACCACGTTTCCCCGTCGAAAAAGGCGTACCACAAGGAGCCGTTTTAAGTCCACTGCTCTTTAATTTGACTCTCATACAGCTGAAACGGTGCCTACAGCAGGGAGTTACCATCGCGATTTACGCAGACATTTTCATCTGGTACGCAGCACGCTCCCGACGCACCACTCAGCAACGTCTCCAGAAGGCCCTCTTCTCCATTTCAACCTAACTTGCTGCTCGTGGACTTCACCTAACGCAGGAGAAAAGCGTAGCAATGGCGTTTACAAGGAAGCGCATGGATCGGTACCCAATTCTGCTGAGTGGGCGAGCCCTCCCGTACTCCCGGACCCACAGGTATCTTGGCGTAATCATCGACCGTAGTCTCTCCTGGTCGCCTGAGATAAAAAGACTGTGTGGCCGCATCTCTGCGACGTCTCAGGTTCTGAGATACCTTGCCGGTTCGCGATGGGGCAGCAATTGCGGGTCGATGCTACAGCTTCACAAAAGCTTATGTGGATGGCTTCATACGCTATAGCCTTCCCTTACTACACCATGCAGCGCCTACTAGCAAAATGAAGCTAGAAGCGGCGCGACAGAACAGCCTGCGCATTTGTCTTGGTCTACCCAGAGGTTACTCGGGTGCTGGGACCGTCGCTGAAGCTCGTTGCTTGCCTCTGAACGCACTCATGTTACAGGAGTCGCTCCGTGTCCATTACCGGCATTTACTTCAACCTACACAGCACTGTCTGAGCAGGATCACTGCGGCCCAGAGATCTGGGTTTTGAGATGCTATTTTAGCTTTGTACCTTCCCAAAACAACGCAACCACCGCCAGCAATGCCATCTCAGTTTCCGCCCTGGACATTAGCGTCTTCTCGTATAGGTTTAGGCATCCCAGGATGACAACTAAGAAGATAACGCCCCAAGGCTGAACTGCTCCAAGTGGCGTTGGACTACACGCACAGGTTGCATTTCACCGGGGCTCATATTTTCACTGATGGGTCTTCGTTGCCTCAAAGTTCCTCCTCTGGATTATTCGTCCCGTCGACCAGTGAACTCTTCTCGTGCCTGTCTAGAAAGACCAACGTCCTCGACATCAGCTAAACTACATTCCCTCAAAGAAACAATGGGCTACATCCTCCGTCAAGAGCCCCAATGAATGGACCATATTCACCCACTCTAAACCTGCCCTTCAGTGCCTGCTTAAGAGCGGCAAGCAGCTTACATATGAACTTGCCGTTCAAGATATTCTCTATCTACACCACCTGGCAGTAGGCGCTGGGCACAATATTGTGTTTCAGTGGGTGCCTGGTCACTGTGGGATAACCGGAAACCAAAAATCTGATGACGCTGCCTCTGCAGGCCACACCTGCCGAAATATACGAAGAATATTTTTTACCAAACACGACGCTTCCACCTTGGCCACACGCTACGCCCTTTCAGAGAGAAACAGAATCTGGTCAGATCGTACCCACCACCACAAGTTTCTCTACTCCCTTGACCCTCAGTTGTTGTCAAGACTTCCTCACAAGCTCCTCCGTCATCTAGAAACATTATTTCATTGGCTCCGACTTAATGCAGCGTACACCAACAGCTACCGTTTCCGCATTGGACTACCTCCCGATTCCAGGTGCAACAACTGTGCATCGGAAGACAAAATTGAGCATCTTTTACTCTACTGTCCTGCCTACAAGGGCTCTAGATCAACCTTGCTACACAACATTGCACGCATAGGTTATACGAAAGGACCAGTGACTTTAAAAACCAATTTAGGGCCCTGGCTTCCTCCTCCTCAGCAACGCCTAACCCTAAAATTTCTGTTTCCGTACCTCAGCGATACTGGCTTAATTCAAAAACTTTAAATCTCTTCACTCTGAGACTTTTGCACTTGCCTTTTTTCACCTAAGTTCGTTGGCCCTCTCGAAGCTTGTATCTTTTTTCTGCCCTCCTGCTCTTGGGCCTTTCTTGCTTTTTCCCTTCCCCTAACAGAGTAGCATGAAGGCGATTTTGTACGCCGGCTAAATAAGAGCTTCTCCCTCTCTCCCCCACATATTCAGGTTCAGCGTCGTGAACCCGTCCCTTTTGGAAACGTAGCCACTGTACGTCAAGCTGTGGGATCCGGTAGACATTGTAGCATTAAAGATAAACGCAAATACTCGGGCTAGCTCTGGAATAATCGAGAGTTGCAGCTTTTCTAGCAGAGCCCTATTCACAGAGTAGCATATGCCCGCTGTGCGGAATAGCCCAACGCTGTATAAGCTTGGTGCATGCTGAGGCACGCACCAGGCAATCAGTTATTGAAATGCTTATAGCGCAAGAACTTTTAATGGTGGCTACAAGAATTGTGTGCCCCTACTGTACGGCTAGATTCCGTTCCCTTGTTGGTACAAGCCGGGGCACTTCCTGTGCGGACCCTGTGCCAGCTACAGTTTCGTTTGGAGCCCTCTTCCTAATTTTCATGCAACTGCTGCCGCAGTTGCATAAAAGTTCTGCCCCTGTAGCCTACCTCTCCGCAGTTCTGCCCCGGTAGCCTAGCTCTTTTTTTTTAAATGGCCCGTTATCCTAGGTGTAATATCGTAGGTATTGCCGTGAACGTACCAGGTTCAGGCGCCAGCAGTGACTGATTTTTTTTGTGAAGGATTCAAGGAATCAAAGATTTTATTAAACATTTTTCAGTACATACACATCGCACGTAGCTATTAACAGAAGGAGGTCCCAAAGGGAAACTGTCGGGGGGACCTCCTGTTAATGCGAAAATAATTTTAAAAATATGTAGGTAGTCGTGCTACGGGTCCGTTTAGCACGCTAATTGCTAATGCAAACACTATAACAAGACATTATGCAATATTATATCGGGAAAAACAGGTTTGAGTACCATAAACAGGGGAAAGCACAAAAATTATTATTCAGAAAAAATTGTTAGTAAGTATGGTCTTAAACTACTGTACAATAAAGAAATATACTGTATAAGTACTAAAATATCGCAGTTAGGTACGGGTCAGTGTAACACGAAAATAAAATATGCAAGCACTAAAAGAAATTATACAATATTAGCTCTGGAAAAACAGGTTTAACTACTATACGAGACTTTATTATTCGGAAATATTGTTGAGCAAAAACGATTTTAAACTACTGTAGAATGAACGCATAGAATAAGTAAATTTAATTGTTATTGGTAATGAATTTCATAGTTGAATGCCTGCGAAATGGCTGTTTGTTTGCAGTAATTAGTGTAGACCTTAGGTAGCAGTAAGTTAAGGCCTTGTGCAAATCTTGTGGAGTTGGTGTTCGTTAGGTGGGAATCTAAAAAGCTACTAATGATAATGTCGTGTGTGCGAGCCCGAAAGATCATAGCGCCCAGTTTTAGTTCAAAAGCAAGTTTCAGTGGTAGAATCTTCAGGCTGGTGCAGATGGAAAGCACCGATGCGTTGTAAGGGCTGAATGTAATTAGGCGAACTGCTTGGTTTTGTAAATGATGGAGACATGACAAATGAGTAGAATATGTGTTTCCCCATGACGATAAGCAGTAATTAAGATGACTGAACAAATGCATAGTATAGAGATATCAGGATATGTTTTTGAAAATAGCTTCGAGATCTGATTAGTACGCTTACGCCAAAACCAATTTTCTTTGTAAGTGATTTCACGTGGACATTAAATTTCTGATGAGTCTCGAGAACTCCCGGGAATGTTACTGTGCTTGACACAGGAATGGCGGTGCGCTCAAAGCAAAGGCTTGGAACTGAAACTGGTTGCCCATTAGAGGCATAAATATTAAATATGTTGTTTTGTGGGGTTTATCTGCAGTGCGTTTTTATTACACCATGCTGCAATATTTTCGAGGTTCTGGTTTAGCCTTGCAATTAGGGCGTCTAGATTGGGATAACCTGTTAATATTGTGGTGTCATCAGCGTAAAGAATACAAGTTGGGTTATTTAGGCACGCAAGCAAGCCATTATTATATACTAAAAAGGGAAGTGGACCTAAAATTTACCCTTGCGGAACGCCTTGATTTACAGTTATAGGTTGGGAAGTTGCGTCTAAAAGGCGTACCACTTGGGTTCTGTCTGCCCGTAAATTTCAACACGAAAGAGTTTTATTCCGGGATTCACGAAGATTTCACTTACGTCATATCCGTCACGGAAGTGACGCCAGTACAACGAAGCAAGCGGCCTGTAAAGGGTGCACCCCTACACCCAGGTCTTTGCTGGGAAGCAACCTTTAGTACTAAAGAGTACGTTATACTTCGGGTTGTTCGTTTTCGGGTTTTATATTTTAACACAAAAGTGTTTTATGTCGGACACACCAATATTTTACTGACGTCATATCCGTCACGGAAATTAGTCCAGTGCCCCTTTGCCGAAGCGACCCGCCAGCAGGACGTCGCTCGCAAAGCTCACTTACAAGACAGCCGCCGACCCGCAAACCATGCTCAGCTGCAGATTTCGCTGCATATTTCACTTTTGTGTTTTACCGATTCCTATGACAGAGAAATCAACCACAGTTTTTATTGTAAAATGCTCACTTTGTTCAATTCCACGCGGTATTTTCGTAGATAAAATTGGTTTGGTATCTTTAGGTTGCATTTGGGGTGGAGCACGGCCCATCAACACATTTAGCTTACGTTTTTCATCGCGCCGCAACAGCCGCGATTGTACCTTCTTTGGAATGAAATATCGCTGCTCAAGGAGCTGCAAGCGTGTTCTAAAGCCCGCCAGAAGGTTGCATATCAACTACCAACTGAATATAGCACATACCTGCAGTGGTGTGTCTATTGGGCAACGCTTCATAAGAAAGAGTGTATCCTCCTTTCCCACGATAGTTCATGGTTGGCGAAGCCGAATCGTCCGTCTTTTTTTGGGTCATCAACCTTGAGGAATAACGGAGAGCATGTACAAGGAATCCTTTCTCCACTGTGGAGTGACTGCTCTCGGTCTGAGCATAGGGTGGAGCCCGTGGCATCACTTAAAGTTCGATGTCTAGCCTATTGGATACTCATGATACCGCGATAGGTCCCCTGTATACATACTTTATTGCGTTGGTAACCAAGCCACGGTCCTTTTCACCCTAAAAAACATGTATTCGCAGCTATTAGCATATACAACTAATTTACAAAGACTAATAAACAGAGTAAATACGTAATGTACATTGCGTTGAGGGCCCACTTGTGTTCCAAGTATTTCTAATCGGATTCTATAGAAAATAATAGAAATAAATGAACTGAGAAGCACACAGAAGTATTGTCAGTCGAAGCCAGGTATCCAAAGGGCAAGGGTGCACTCGTAGATCGGACGCTTTCTTCCAAGTTGACGAGAAAGGCAAAATGTCGGAAGGATCTTCAGCCGCCGGCGCGTCGCTGCTACTTTTTTTTGACGGGGACTGGGTGCGCACATGCGTAGGAGATGAGTAAACGTGAGAAAGGTGCGTGCTTGGGTACATTCGGTACAATAATAAAGAGACAACTGGCGTCGAACTCCGGCAATCGTTAGTGGAGCTGTAGCGCCGCCACAGCTCAGCGACTACAAAATTGTGCAAGAGAGATCTCACTTTTCTTCAATTTAGCGGCTCTTAAAAGCTAAAATTTAAGGAACCCACCGTACCAGAACCTGCTAATATCAGCTACCTTTACGTAATACTTCGTTACTCGATTCGTGGGC
This sequence comes from Haemaphysalis longicornis, assembly GCA_013339765.2. Lineage (NCBI taxonomy): Eukaryota > Metazoa > Arthropoda > Arachnida > Ixodida > Ixodidae > Haemaphysalis > Haemaphysalis longicornis. Next base: position 75,961,565 of record CM023451.1, read on the forward strand.
TAGGGGATCAGACACATATGAAATCGCTTTGTCTGCCTTCAGTTACCGAAAGTTTTTTTCTCGGAACAGCGATGGCATTACAACATTTGTGAAGTTACAACATTTGTGAAGCAATAGTTGAATAGTACAAGAAGGTGACCGTGATGTTCCCGACAGAATATTTCCTCAAATCCCCCAAAAAGTTCCCAAGTCGCTTTCCTATACACCAAACCCTGTAAAGTGGACTTCAATTCTTGCAACAAAGCGCATTTCTGCGAGAAAATGTTCCACATGTTGCATAGCAGTCTGGCACCACGGCAGAAAGGCACAATGGCATCTTATTAAATTCCATCTTAACACGCAGTGTATCTTACAATGTCATAAAAGTCGTGCTCCTTTAAGTCATCGTTCCCTTTTGTACTCAAATGCTTTGTGGGGATTACATTTTTTCAGGTACAATATAAGATATACGGACCACGTGTGATAGACTTAGGGGCATTTATTTAAATACCTTGGTTCAAAACGTGGCCTCCGACTTTCCAAAAATACCGCCTTCACAGGCTAAAAGCTTGCATTTCCTCTCGAGTAACCACGGCACTTAACAGGCTTTTTCCCCCTTATAATCTAGTCTAACATGCTGAGCTTTCCGTAGTGTTTCCTAGATCTGTGGAGGCATTCTGCAATGCATTCGGAATGGAGAGAACGTCCTGTCGGGGATATTAGACAAAAAATACCAGGCAACCTTGCACTCACAATACGAAAATGAAAGGGCATATTCTATTGCTGAGATATGTCGCCTTTTTATGTTGCTGGGTGTAGCGCCACTAAGTTTTGTTCTGCACACTGTGTGGTGATATTGCGAAACACGAAAAACTCAAGCTTTAGTGGGCTTCACTGCAGCATGAGACGTTGCAAGGGCAACCATACAGAAACACAGCTTGTCACCGAGTATCTTTCAAGCCGATTTCCCTATTTTGCAAACGTTTTTGTTAAAAAGCCATTTTCGGAGCAATATGAGCACCCTCCTATTAAAATTACGACTTCCTTGCAATTTTTTCTGAATCGCCCATTTATCTTTTGCATGAATCACCAGAAACATACACCTTTGCCGACATTTTTACTGCCAAGTATTCTGCTGCCAGGATACGGCTACGCTGTTTGCTGGAAACGCCGTTTCGTTAAGACGATCTGGGGACCTGGTTTCGTCATTTGACGACCGAGCAAGTCACGTACGCTGCTTACACTGTAAATTCTGCTGATGAAAACATGAATGGGCAGGCATCCGCATTCCTTGCTTTGAAGATAGCAAATCACACAAGACCCCTTTGAGGAATGTTTAAAGAATTCGAATCATATATCGGCTTATTCACGTAGATAATAGTCCCCGTGACAGATCGTTCCTATTTCCAGGTTAAAATTACAAGGGTCCACATGACGTGCGCCAGCAGGTGGAGATCGCCATTACACTCGCGACCAACTCCCTTGATTGGCTGTGTTTTCACAGTTCACTACAACGGGAAACGTTGTTTTCGCTACTCTCATGACTGGGCATTTTCTGCGTATCTGCTATTCTTAAAGCGGTTGTAAAAAATTCATCGGCTCACGTAAACCGCTACGTTCTTTGAGGGAGAAAGCCTGGCGATACTTATTAACAAGTTCTTTACTGCTACAACGTACGTGCGCCTCTTTTCCAGCTTTTGTTTAGTTCTCTTTTGGAAGGAATGCCTCTGACCGCCTTGTTTTTTTTTTTTCTATACAAGCCATCGTGCTCCGTGGACCTCGCAGCACGCACCATTTTAGCAACTTTACGTCTTTCATTCGCAGTTTTCCGAATTTCTGAAGTGGCCACAGTAGCCCTTCATAGCTCGCGATTCGTGACCAATCCCTGACGAAGTGCGTATGTGGTCCGAAAGACAAAAAAAAACGAGAACAATTTCATAAGCAGCTGATTACTCTCGGTACAAACCGAGGAAACGCCTTCTACCATTCTGCTGAGCTTCAAGCAACCACCTCGTCACTAAATGTCATGCAAGTGCACCTGCGGTTCGCGCCGACGGAAGTGCCGTCGACCGCGCTTCCGCCACCGACCGAACCAATTTGCGGCAGCGACGGCTTCCCTAGTGAAGGTACCTAATCGCTCGTTCCGTTTAGGGGTAGCGTTTGCCGAGAGGGGGATGACGAAAGCGTAAGGGCACGTGCCCTCAGATAATGATACACGGAGCTGTCTGCATAAGATCTCAGTGCGCGTTCAACCCCTTTAGCGACATTGATTGATTGATTGATTGATTGATTGATTGATTGATTGATTGATTGATTGATTGATTGATTGATTGATTGATTGATTGATTGATTGATTGATTGATTGATTGATTGATTGATTGATATAAGTATTCTCGGGCCGAGCTCATTGATAGCCTAGACAATCTTGAGCCAGGGCTGTGACATCTGTCACTATGGCTGCTTTATGTAAGCATTTGTGAAATATTTTAGCTTTTGTGAAACAGAAACCTGTGTGTATTCTTTTGTCCGCAGGTTGCCAAAAAATCACATGCAATTAGAAAACATAAAGTTACCATGACCCATTGTCAAAATGTTCACCAGTCGATTGCGTAGAAAAACTTCACCGCTATGAGGTGCATGATTTGGAAGCACGTTTGAGCCGAATGCTTTTAAATACTCTGTGCGAATGGCAAAAGAATGAAAGCCATGAAGCTACAGTTACTCTATATACTCCGCAGAGTTGTGCGCCTCCCTTCGGGGAAATCCCGCTTTTGGAGACGTAAACAAAACCCGTTTTCCAGTTCCGTGCAGGCAAGCGGCTACAGCAGCTTATCCCAAATGCCGGTGGCCACACCCGGCAGCACGGGGCAACGCTGACTCCGCCCGGCCGCTGCCACCTGCGCCGCGGCTGCTACACACGTGACAGGTAGATGGACGGGAAACAGCCTTTTTCTTTTCTCTCTCCATCAAGTACTACGTTTGTATTTGGGAACTACGTTTATTTTTTATCCTAATACTGCATGCGTCATATCTGTCATACGAATAACTGTACTTACGCTTGACGGTGCTGAAAAAAGAGCAGCAGATATCAACGGCTGGCACTTACGATAATCCCAAATGAATGTACGGCTTGCTTTTTCATAACTAGGGCAGCAGGTTACCTGGATGTACCACTGGTTGCTTCGTCCTCCCTGTTGTGAAAGAGCAGCAAAAGTGTAAATGTCTTTAAGTGACTCTTTTACTTCACTATTACGAAATAAACATGTATTATGCAATAATCTCTTGAATAGGCTAACTACGCTGTTACTTGATGCGAGCCCAAGGCTTTCCAATATAAGTTTAGTTTAATTATCTCCCTGTTATTCAAACCAAATCTGATTAGGCTCTACGCATGCATGCTGCAAACCGGTTTTGAGTTATGGCGTAGCAGAGTGCTGTGGCACAATTTAGACCAGACAGTGGCATTCAACGACAGAGCCCCGTCGTCCCTCGCAACGGGATAGACCAAATGGGTCATCAGCTCAATACCTCAGAGACACACGTACAACTGCGTCACGGCCGGCTTCTACCATACGTCCAAACCCAATCAAGTCTTGATACCCTCGTCATCCGCTCAGCAGCCACCCACAGCTTGTACGGCTGATTTAACACGAGCAGGACCTGACACCTGTTCCGCAGATAGCCAATGGAAGGTAATTACAGGGTACTTCAAGGAAAAAGCACGTCTTACTGGCACGCCCTATTTACAGCATGTCTAGTGCTGTGTTATGCTCCTTGAGAAAGCACGGTGTTCGCAGTTCCTCACTACAGACTACACAGGCACAATAACCACTCCATTCGTCAAAAAACTGGTGACTACTCAACCGACGAAACAGCTCACCATGTGTCTACAGACATTCCTGGCAGCCTAGTAGAAAAGCAGTGTATTTTGAGGAACGCGAAGCAGCCATTGCGGTTCGCAGACAACTAGCCCCCCGTCAGCCAAATTTCATACCACAGTCGTCGTCTCAGCCTACATTCGAAGGGACAGGAGAAAAATGCAAATATTTTTACTCGAGATGCGCCCTCCTAGAAAAAATTTAACGCACAATACAATCATAACAGGTGAACACAACGCCGAGCCACAATTACGTGGACGATCCAATAAACTATCCCAGTGGCCACCTGCACCGTCAGTAAAGGTCCTCACTTCTACATGAATAAACATCCACGTCAACAGAAAAACAGGAAACTAGTTCTTTTGATGGACAGGCGGCCTGTTCATACTGGACTTGGCCAATAGTATCGGGTCTGGCCCTGTTTAAATATTTAAAAATGTTCACCTGCACAAACGCAAATGCTCCACCACTGCTAAAAGGCAGAAATACCGATTAGGTACGCCAAATAACCTGTAGGCACCAACTATTGAACGTTATGAACTTTGGATGACTAAAGTAATCTATTGAAGCTCATGAACACTGCACAGAAGACTCGCACACACCCGGACAACAGAACCGTGAACCCGTACACCATCCTCCAAAATATCACTCACCGTGACAGAAAGCACGACAAATGATGTGTCCGAGTCAAAAGCCTTTCCCCAACAACGAGAAATACAAAATACGAGAAAGATGCGCCAAACCCTGGTGGACGTAACAGTGCAAAGCCTTAACAGGTATTAAACGTTGCCGAGGTTCATCATCGTACAACAAAATATTTTTTCGCAGACATACGAGGTAACCAGCAGACACTACCTTATCTAACCTAAACCCGTCTGCGCGTCACAGCCGACGACAGCGCCACGTTACCCATCACCATTGCGCAGCTAGAAATGGCACCACACCAAGTTCACTCAGAAAACTGCACATGGTAATGATGATGTAATATAACCTACGCTAAACAAAATGAACAGCATCTTCAAAGAATGGCTGTATCAGCTCCTGAATGAAATTTGTATGCATAAATTCTGTCAAACAATTTCAACCCATCAGTTACACAAGTTCCAACAGTTCGTGCGTATCTTAACAGTCATACGCCATTTCATTTCATCATCATCATCACCAGCCTATCTACGCCCACTGCAGGGCAAATGCCTCTCCCATTAATCACCAATTACCCCGGTCCTGTGCTAACTGCGACAAATTTACACCCGCGAACGTCTTGATCTCATCTGCCCATCTAACTTTCTGCCGCCCCCTGCCATGCTTGCCTTCTCTAGGGATCCACTTTGTTACCCTTATTGACCGATGGTTATCTTGCCTTCGCATTACATGCCCTGCCCAGGCCCATTTCTTCTAAATTTCTACTAAAATACCCATGACACGCGTTTGTTCCGTAACCCACTCCACTCTCTTCTTGTCCCTCAATGTTACACCTATCATCTTCCGTTCCATTGCTCGCTGAGTCGTCCTCAATTAAGTTGATTTATTTATTTAAGGTTACCCTCAAGGCCCGGGTAGGGCGTTACAGAGGGGAGTGGGCATAAAAGGCACACATATACAAGAAAATAATGAACATACAAGATAAACAAGAGTACAAGTCAAAATAAAAAAGGAACGACAAAACTGCAAAATCAAGAGAAAAGTCACAAGAAAAGCACAATGTAGCCTGTGTACAATAGCGGCAGATAAGCATTTGAAAACCGATACCTAAGGGACATGAAATGGAGAAAAGGCGCTACGAAACTCTGCATGATGCGATACATATTACTTATATACAGTGGCTGATATAGTGATGTCGGTGAACAGTTCGAAACCAATGACAAAATGAGCACAACAAGACACAACAGCGCTAAAAAATTTCAGATTCAAGTATTATTACAAACGTGGGTTGTCAAAGCTGATCTAAACAACTTCTTGTTACGGCTTAATACAAGGGGTTCGGGAAGGCGGTTCCAATGGTTGATTGCTTGGGGTAGAAAAGAAAAATAGAACGGATTTGCATGACAATGAATGGGTTCAATTTTAAGGCGACGATCTAAGTGACGAGATATGCAACAGGGACTTGATAGGAGTAAGTCAAGAAGCGTCTCGTGATAAAAACTTTTGTGAAATAACACAAACGTTGTATCTGGTGGCGTAAAGATAGATCAGGTAGTAGCAACTGTGATTTCGTGGTCGTTACACTAGCTGTGCGATGATATTCCAAAAGGATGAAGCGGGCGGAGCGGTTTTGGACGACTCGAAAGATGAAGCTAAATATGCGAGGCCAGGGTCCCATATAGAAGCGGCGTATTCCAATTTAGGGCGTATAAGAGTTTTGTACAGTTGCAGTTTCATCAAAGATGTTAGACCAGAAAATTTACGTTTTAATAGCCCAATGTGCAGTTCGCATTGTTTGTTATATAGTTTATATGCGGTTCCCAGGACGGATTGGATGATATATAGACGCCCAAGTATTTATAAGTTGAACCCTCTTAGTGAGCCTCCAAGTTTCTGCCCGTAGGTGAGTACCGGTAACATGCAGCTGCCATACACTTTCTTCGTCAGGGACAATGGTAGGCTGCCATTCATTATCTGAGAATGTCTGCCGTATGCACTCCACCCCATTCTTATCTTTCTGATTATCTCTGCCTCATGGTTGGGATCCGGGGTCACAACTTGGCCTAAGTAGATATATTCGCTTACCTCTTCCACTGCCTCGCCACCTATCACAAAAGTTATTGATCATTACTTTGGTTTTCTGCATATTAATTTTCAGGCCCACTGTTCTTCTATGTTGTCCATTGCGGAAAGCATGCTTTAGAATTCGTCCCCCGAGTTACTTTGCAAGGCAGCGTCATCAGCAAATCTGAAGTTACTGAGGTATTCTCCATTAACCCTTACTCCCACCTGTTCCCAATCCAACGTTTTGAATACTTCTTGTAAACATGCTGTGAATAACATTGGAGATATTGTGTCTCCTTGTCTGAAACCCTTCCTTATAGGTACTTTACTGCTCTCCTTATGGAGGATGATGGTAGCTGTGGACCCACCGTAGATATCTTCTAGTATTCGTACATAATGCTCATCTACCCTATGGTTCCGTAACGGCTGAATGACTGCTGAGGTTTCGAACAAGTCAAATGCTTTCTCATAATCTATGAAAGCTATATATAGGGGTTCAGTATACTCAGCTCACTTCTCTATAACCTGACTGATCGTGTGCATATGGTCCATTGTCGAATAGACTTTACAGAACCCTGCTTGTACTTTAGGTTAGCTGAAATCAAAGGTTGCAGAAATTCTGTTAGCGATTACCTTGGTAAGTGCCTTGTAGACGCCTGACAGTAAGCTGATCGGCCTGTAATTTTTCAAGTCCTTCATGTCACCTTTCTTATGATTAGGATGACGTTCGCGTTCTTCCAAGATTCCGGTACACTTGCGGTCATTAGGCCATTGCGTATACAGGTTTGCCAGTTTTTCAAGTACAATTTCCCCACCATCCTTTAAGAGGTCTACTGTTATCTGATCCTCACCAGGTGGTTTGCCCCCTTTCGTTGCTTTGAAAGCCTTCATTACTTCTTAGGTCGTCACTGGTGGGATGTCTATCTCCTCTGAACTGCTTTCTCGTTTTGGCATTGCCCTAGATGTCCCAGCTACCGTACAGATCCATATAGAACTCCTCGGCTACTGTGACTATTTTATCCCTGTTTGTAATGACATTGCCTTGCTTGTCTTTAAGTGCATACATTTTTCCCCACGCCAAGACGCCTCTTCACTGCTTTCAGGCTACCTCCGTTCTTTACAGCGTATTCGATACTCTCCATATTACACTTCCGTATGTCAGCTGTGTTACGCTTATTGATTAACTTCCGAAAGCTCCGCTAGTTCTATTCAGTCTGCTGGGGGGGGGGGATTGTCATGGTTTGCTGTCTCTTAATTAGATCCTTTGTCCCCTGGGACAGTTTGCCAGTATCCTGTCTAGCCATCGGGTCCCCGACTTCTACTGCACACTCCGTGATAATGCGTGTAAGGTTGTCGCTGGCTTCCTGTGTCGTAAACTCTGCTTCCTCGGCAAGCGCCGAATATCGGTTTTGCAGCGCGATCCTGAATTCTTCTACTTTACGTCTTACTGTTAGCTCATTAATCGGCTTCTTTCGGACTAGCTTGTTACGGTCCCTCCTAAAATATAGCCTAATTCAAGATCTTACCATACGGTGGTCACTACACCGTACCCTTTCCAGCACTTCCACATCCTTAACGACGCCAGGGTTATCGCATAATATGAAGTCTATTTTATTTTAATGCTCCCCATTCGGGCTCCTCCGTGTCCACTTCCGGCTCTCCCGTTTGCAGATGAAGGTATTCATTATGCGTAGGTTTTTCCGTTCTGCGAACTCGACTAGTAGGTCCCCCCTGCTATTTCTATAGCACAGACCATAGTTCCTAACTGCCTTGTCTCCAGCCTGATTCTTGTATATTTTAGCATTGAACTACGGTATACTTTGTTTCTACTTTACCCATTGCCGATTCCACATCGTCATTGAAGCGTTCCACTACCTGGTCGTCGTGGCTGGATGTAGGCGCGTAGCGCTGTACCACCTTGAGTTTGTACCTCTTATTGAGCCTAATTACATTTGATTTATTGTCCACAAATTTCGATGTTATGTTACAAAAGTCCATACGCTACGTCGGTGTCAACCAGCTAACGTACCTTACGAAGTTTTCTCTGCTTGGATGAGTTGTGAATAAATGTGTCCAGGCCTATATCTAACTTCCGTTAACTTTTAAGCAAACGTTCTTGCTGTTTGTTTCTTGTTATTTTCCACAAAGCCTCTCCATGTTTATTGAATTACCAGCTCTTTCTAAAACTCGCTACACCCTAGAAATATCTTTTTGCGTATTGAATCAATACTGGTGGCGTTACAATGTCTAACTCTGGAACCCCTTTCTATATGTCATTCTCTATCCCCTGTATAGTCTTTAAAAACAACGTAAAACACAGCTGTAGCTGTTTCCAAAGGAAAAAAGTCTTACAAATTTAAACTCCGCCAGGTGTACCCCCAACCAGCTATGCGGTCCCACCAGAGAGAGAGAGAGAATCAACTTTTACTGAGCCCTTTAAATAAGGTGTGTGCGCGCAGGCACCAGATGGGTGGTTCCTAGTCACTGGGACCATATGTGTCCAGCAGATCCTAGGCCCTGGCCACCAGTCCGTACTGAGTGGCGATGTCGGGGCTGGACAGCAAGGCTTCCCATCGCTCGAGGGGGTTGGGAGATAGGGTTGGGTGGAAGGAAGGTGGGGGGGGTCTTGACTTTCCTCACTACCCTATTTTGTGCGCGAGAGTGCCTCTCTCTGCTTGCAGAACGGCACGACCCGTCGTGCTCGGCTGGGTACATCCTGTTCAGGAGCACAGGATGCGCTAGCGACCCCGCTTGCATGCGACGAACGATCGTCTGCTGTCGTCTGTCCAGCTGCGGATGCGGACCGGGAAGCCTACATCGCTCATTTCGGTACATTTGGACAATGTCTTTGTAGCACGTCGGGGTCCAACGGTTCGGCCGGATTTAACAGTCATACGCCATTTCGCAGAGTTCTCATCACCAGCCCATCTACCGGCCCCACGAGGGCAAGCCTCTCCCGGTGATCTTCAATTACCCCGGTCCAATGCTAACCGCGACCAATTCTCCCCCCAAACTTCTTGGAGTCAGTGGCCACTAACTTTCTGCCGCCGCGTGCCAGGCTGGCCTTCCGGCCACCTTGTTCCCTTATGACCCGGGTATCTTTGTGCGCATTACACGCACCCGGCAAGCCCTTTTTTCAAATTGGTAAACCGCCTCTTGACATGTTTCGGGACAAGGTTCCCCTAACATTCAGGGTCCTCTTTCCCCTAATGGAGAAGAACTTTACACACGGACACCCGGAGAGTACTTTCTACAGTACGGGGGGCGTTAGCTGTGTGTAGTCCCTCCCTTTTGTCGTGTGTAACCCGGGTTTTTCTCTAATATGTTAAACCAACACGCCCAGATAGCCACGTTGTGCATTTCTTAGCCGTAATGTGGTTACACGTGATCATCTTCAGTTCCGCTCGCTTAGCGCCCCAATTCAATTGAACCCTCTTAGTGAGCCACCAAGGCTCTGCCCGTAGGTTTGTACTGTAACATGCGCTGTCATACACTGTTTTTCTTCGGGACATGGAGGTCCATTCATTATCGGAGAATGACTCCGATGCACTCCGCCCCATTCTACCTGCTAATTCTCTACCTCATCCTTGGGGTCCGGGTGCAACTTGGCTGATAGATATAATTTGTTCACTTCACTGCCTTTGTCAACCAGCTTAATCGCTGTGCCGTCCCGAGGTTATTGATCCCATATGCGGATCTGCTGCATATTATTTTCGTGCCCACGGGTTTTATCTGTTTGTCCAGTGCGGAAAGCATCCTTTCTTCGTCCCCCGGTTACCTTGCAAACAACGTATCAGCAAATCCGAGGTTACTGAGGTACTTTTCCCGTTAAACCGTACTCCCACCTGTTCCCATCCTGTGCTAATACTTCTTGAACAGGCTCTGAAAACATGCAGAGTCGTCCACACCTGACGCCCGTTTCCGTAGGGATATCCTCCTTATGGAGGATGATGGTAGCTGTGGACCCATTGTAGATATCCTCTAGTATTCTTACATAATGCTCATCTACCCCCTGGTTCCGTAACGCTTGAATGACTGCTGAGGTTTCGAACGAGTCAAATGCTTTCTCATCATCTATGAAGGCTATATATAGGGGTTCAGTATACTCAGCGCACTTCTCTATCACCTGATTGATCGTGTGAATATGTCCATTGTTCAAAACCTTTACGGAACCCAGCTTGTTCTTTAGGTTGACTTAATCTAAGGTTGCAGAATTCTTTAGCGATTACCTTGGTAAGTACCTTTAACGTGATTGACAAGCTGATCGGCCTGTAATTTTTCAAGTCCTTCATGTCACCTTTCTTATGGATTAGGATGATTTTCGCGTTCTTCCAAGATTCCGGTACAGTTGCGGCCATTAGGCATTGCGTATAGAGGTTTGCCAGTTTTTCAAGTAAACTTTCTCCGCCATCCTTCAAGAGATCTACTGCTATCTGATCCTCAGCAGGTGCTTTGTCCCCTTTCATTTCTTTCAAAGCCTTCCTTACTTTTTCGGTCGTTACTGATGGGATATCTATCTCCTCTGAACTGCTTTCTCGTTCGGCATTATGCTGGATGTCCCGGCTACTGTACAGATCCCTATAGAACTCCTCGGTTACTGTGACTATTTTATCCCTATTTATGATGACATCGCCTTGCTTGTCTTTAAGTGCATGCATCTGATTTTTCCCCACTCCAAGACGCCTCTTCACTGCTTTCAGGCTACCGCCATTCTTTATAGCGTATTCGATCCCCTCCATATTATACTTCCGTATGTCAGCTGTCTTACGGTTATTAATTAACTTCTAAAGGTCCGCTAGTTCTATTCTGTCAGCTGGGGGTGGGGGAGATTGTCATGGTTTGCCGTTTCCTAATTAGATCTTTCATCTCCTGGGAAAGTTTGCCAGTATCCTGTCTAGTCATCGTGTCCCCGACGTGTACTGTACACTCCGTGATAATGCGTGTAAGGTTGTCGCTGGCTTCCTGTGTCGTAAACTCTGCTTCCTCGGTAAGCGCTGAATATGGGTTCTGCAGCGCGATCCTGAATTCTTCTACTTTACCGGCTTCTTTCGTACTAGCTTGTTGCGGTCCCTGCTCAAATCCAGCCTAATTCGAGATCGTACCATACGGTGGTCACTACACCATACCCTTCCGAGCACTTCCACATCCTTCACAACGCCAGGGTTATCACATAATATGAAGTCTATCTCATTTTTATGCTCCCCATTCGGGCTCCTCCACGTTCGCTTCCGGCTTTCCCGTTTGCAGAAGGAGGTATTCATTATGCGTAGGTTATTCCGTTCTGCGAGCTCGACTAGTAGGTACCCCCTGCTATTTCCACAGCCCAGACTGTAGTTAGTTCCCAGCTGCCTTGTCTCCAGCCTGATTCTTGCCTACTTTAGCATTGAAGTCCCCCATAACTACGGTATACGCCTAGAGCGCTGCCTGTAGGGGCGCCACTCAAATCTCCCCCGCGGACCGTTTTGAAACCAGCCGCGGGAGTTGCCGGCCCGCTCCCCAGTGTCGCCGCTGCTTTTGGGGCACTTTCGAGATTGAGATTTCCCGTTTGCATGCGTTCGAAACACACACTAATGTGGAGCAATCGCTCTGTTCGCAAATGTGGTGTATTCATGAGAGGGTAAACGTTTCTGGCGCGATCTTAGTGTGGCACATTCGGTCTGTATGAGAGCCAGGTGTGTGTCACCGACCAATGTCGCGAAGCCGGCATATGGAACTGTTTGCTTTTCCACTGCCCTAAAATTTAGTAACAGCGTCTCCGCAAGCAGCGTTTCCTCAGGTGGTCATGATCGTGCCAATATGCCTATACACCACGATGTAAATCGCTTTTGTGCGCTTTTATATCCCAGCGGAGAACTCATATCTGACAACACGCCAGTTACGATTGCTGATATAATACCTCGGATATGGATCACTATCTTGGGAAAGCAATGTGGCCTGGTTTCACGAATATTCTACAAAATAGGTATGGTAAATAATACAAAAGTGCACCTGGGGGTCCGCACCCGACAAAAAATTTAAGGATGCGCCGTGTTGTCCTGAGTTGAGAGAGCGCAGACATTCATAATCTGATACGTATATCCTCCGCGACCAGCACGGCGACCGGCTTATAAAGCAAGCTGCGTCCGCGACTAAACGCGTCTTCGAATCGTTGCCATATGACAAGGGGAGCCTGCAGAAACTAGCACAAACTAAAATCAGCTGGCCTTATCAAATACCACACTCTTCCAGAGACACCTTTTATTATTGTGGCCTCCCTGCCCTGTACTTCGAAAAACGCGTCCACCGGGTGATAAGCTGGGCGTTGAAGTCGAAAAACAAATGTAAATTTAACGCGGATATTGTTTGTGCGATTACTAAAACGTTCATTCCTTGGTTTTGTTCCGCTTTCGGACATTTCGCATCTAGTTGGGTATGGTAAGTCCTACCTGACTTCAGTTCAGACAACCGTCTTCAGCGGGAGGAGGAGGAGGGCCAGGTTAAGAGCAGAGACGACAGTACCGACCCCTGAGGGGTGCCCCTGTCTCCGAGCTCCACGGGTTCCGACCGTTCCTCGCCTATCCGTATCGTTGCCGTCCTCTTTGTGAGGAAGTCCTTTATGTAGCCGAAGGTCTCTCGGCCGCATCCCGTCTTCCTTAGGTTCTCCAAGACGCTCGCGTGAGACACGTTGTCCAGTGTCCTTGAGGTCCAGTGCCAGTATCCCCCGCGGTGCGTTCTTCGCGGCTCGCTTGACTACTAGTTCGTTCAACTGGACGAGGACGTCCTGGGTGCTCAGGTGTCGCCGGAACCCGTACATGGTCGCCGGCATCTGGTCCGTGTCGTCCAAGAACGCCTGAAGTCTCTTGAGAACCATGCGTCCACGACCTTGCCCACGCAGGACGTGAGCGAGATCGGGCGCATGTTCTCTATCGTCAGTGGCTTTCCGGGCTTCGGTATGAAACGTACCTCGGCCTCTTTCCATTCGGCAGACAATCGCGAGCTCTCCCAGGCCTTATTGATGTGACCCAGGAGCCCGTGCGCCGCCGTGTTGCTCATGTTCGGAGCAGCCTGTACGTAATACCGCCGTTCCCGGCGCACTCTTCTTATTGCTATTGACAATGGCTGAGATGAGCTCCGAGATTGTGAATGTCTCGTCCAGAATTGGGTTCTCGGGACCGTCGTACTCTTCGGGTATCGGGTATTGGCCCTTTTCTGTCTTGAGGTAAGTCTTCTCCGGGTTTCTTTCAGCAGTCCTGTCCGCCCCGTCAGGGTGCCGCAGGTCCGATCAGGTGCCGCAGCAGGCACCAGGTCTTGCGCGCCGACAGCTTGCCCTGCAGTCCGTCGCACATGCTCAGCCAGTTTTCGCGGCAGAGCTTGCTTCCGTACTCCGCGATCTCCTTGTTCAGGAACGCGATTCGTTTCACAAGCTTCTTGCTGTGACGTTGGCGCTTCCACCTCCGCGTTAGGGAGTGGCGCGCTGCCCACATGTGTGCGAGTCGGGCGTCCACGAAAGGGGTTTGCGCTGTCGTCACGATCTCTTGGGTGAACTTGTCAAGCGCGCTCTTCTGCGCCCGCGCCCATTCTGCGTACGTTTCGTTGCTGTAGTCTTCCAATTCCTCGGACGACTCTTCGTTCTCTAGGTCCGTCTGCTTGTGCATTCGGTCCCAGTCGGTCACTCTGGCTTTACCCAGGGTTGCCCGATACCTTGGTCCGTTGATCGTTAGGCTTATGATGTTGTGGTCGGAGCCCAAGTCCACGTCTTCGCACTGTAAGGTTACCGCCGCCGTCCCTTCGAGCCACGATAGGTCCGGCGTGGTGTCTCGGCTAGCGCTGTTCCCCTTGCGGGTGACGACGACCGGTTCGTTCAGGAGGGTCATGTCGTGGTCCTCCATGGCCATGGCTAGGCTTTTTCCTCTCTTCGATTGATGCCTGTAGCTCCACGTTGGGTGAGGGGCGTTGAAGTAGCCGAGGATCAGGAGCGGCTTGCTCCCCGCCAACCTCTTCGCCTGCCTCACGGTCTTGTCAAAATCGTAATGCCTCTGTGACGGCCTGCAGTAGGCGCTCATTACAAACAGGTTCCCTGCATTACCGATCGTTCTTGAGTGAAACTCGACCAGCGTGTGCTCGCAGCCGTGTTGCGCGGTGACGTGCTGCGTTGCGGCGACGTTGTTCCGCACCAGAATCGCCGTGCCGCGCTCCGTCGGGTCCGTGTACGTCACGTATCCCAGCAGGCGCGGTTTGCCGTGAGTCTCTCTTGAAGCGCCACCACGTCCGGCTTCTGGTCCAGACTCTCTATATGAAGTAACAATTCGCAGTCCTTGTTGCGTATGCCTCTACAGTTCCATTGATAAATGATCGTGGTTTCCCCCGTGATTAGTTTTCTTGTTACTTGTCCTTTTCATCATCTTCAGATGTTTCGACGTGACCGCGCCTGTACGCGATCGATTCCTTGATTTTATCCATTCGCTTTTTCCTCATGGCCGCGAAACGGTTTCGTACTGTTAGGTTGGCGACCTTCACCGCCAGTCTTTCATGCTTGACTGATAGCGTCTCGACCTTTGCCTCCACGTTCCCTAGTCTTGCTTCGATGCCCTCGAGCCTGACATTTATACGATTGATGGCCTCGAGTATCGCTGCCAGCTTGCCCCCCTCTTGCGGCGGTGTTGGTTGTCTCGTTATCTGCTGTTCCGGTGGTGCCGTCTCGCGGTCGACGGTTTTTTCGGCGTTCATCGCTTCTTGCGTTCCCGGTTCCCCTTGCGTGGGCTTCGCCGCCTCTCCCCGCGCTAGGCGGGTCGAAGGGGGGTCCCTCTGCGGCACCTTTTGTTGCTCTTCTGTGGCGTCCTCCGACGCTACACTCGCCTTGGTTACTGCGTTTGCCCAGCTACCGCTAGCTAGAGCATCTATTTTGTTCATTAGTGCTCTGATCTGCGCGTTTTGCTCCTGAATTTGGGCATTCTGCATCTCGATTATTTTCTTTAGTTCTGCACTTTCGTCGCTTTGCTTCGTGACGTTCTGGTTAGAGTGGGAAGCGGAGGGGTTGGGATTGAGGGGCGGGAAGTCCTTATCGTTCGTTACTCGAGCGACGGGAGACCCGTTCGTCCAGCCCACCTTTTTCTCGGCGAGAATCCCTCGTCGTACAGTGGATGCTGCTCTGGAACTGGTCCGAGACCTCGAACCGGCCCAGGACCTGGAGCTTCCCCTAGACCTCGAACGTGAAGCTCTCTGCCTTCCGCTCGAGCCTGGATCTCTTCCCGTCGTCAGAGAAATTATCGAGCATGCGTATTGACCTCGGTAACACTGTGTTTCGGCACTACACGAACACTCGGAAAGGTTACGGCTGCTAAGACTACCCCTAGACTCCTCCAGATTTTGCTCACGACCACGTAACATGCACATCCTGGTAGTGGTAGATCTCCAAAAATCTTTCTATCAAGTATGGCACGAAAAAATTCTTTTCGACATCCAACCCCATTGTACCCCAGATCGATGTACACCTCGATTACCAGGTTGACAGCTCGTGCCTCTTTTGCTGCAGGTTTCGTCGTTTTCTCGGGGCATCCAGTTTATAAAACCAATTAATCGAATTCTGTTTCTCTGCTACCCTCACTATTTTATAGGTGCCATTTTCAGCGAAAGTCAAAGAAGTGTGGCTAAACTCTGCGCCCAGAAATATACCTAGATTGGTATTCGCCCGGGTTTTGAAACTGGGCAGAGGCGGCAACTCTTGGTCCAGCGCTTTGATGCAGCCTCGGAAGACCGTACCTGACAATCCCAACCAACCTCGCAAGCACGATGTGCATCGGTATTTTGTAGACGACGTCGGTGAGCGCATTCGCGGTTGTGGTGCTGTCGCCTCTTCCTCGTATTGGGCTTGTTTCACTGGCATGTTTGCAGTACGTTTTCTCCTCCTTTTAGCTATTGCAACTGCCTTCAGTCTGTGGTGCACTGACGCGGACGTCTACTCCTCGCTAGTGTTGAGTTTAAACTCGCGATATGGAGCGCCTCCTTCTATGGAACTTTCTCACTGCACCCTTTCTCTCGGCTACTACTTCTTGACACGTACTTTCTAGAGTAGGGAACCGCTTGGGAATGCATGCTATGAATGGCCTCGTGCTGTGAAACCTCCTCGCCACTTCACTTTTTTCATCAAAGTTTCTCTACACGGGCATATTCCGGCTTGGGCACATCCGGGGCAGGCATACATGACCAAGAGGTAAACAGCTTCGTGTTGTAAAATGCAAGGCGATTTTGAGTTGAAATTTAACTAAAGATAATTTCGGACTGGATAGAATTCGAACCAGACACCTCTGCAATGCGACACTGGCATAAATCCCCCAAACCATTACAGGTTTTCTTTTTTAATATCCAGGACCAGCCCATCTCAGCGAGTCCAGTTGAATAAATGTCGGCCTATTGAATGCGTTTTGACCTTCGACTGAAAAAATGAGTTGGAAAACCTATTGAGGCCTAAATGAGTCATTTGGGCGGTAATTAGAGGTACCTCCTCTACGTCCCCGCAAAATGTCCTCTTTCGTAGGATATGTGAATGCGAGTATGTGCGCAGTCATATCCTCCAACAAAAAAGACACTAAAGGTCAATGCCTATACAAATAATGAGAGTACGTGCACACGTCCGGCAGTGGGACAATCGTGCTTTCGTAATCACTACATAAAAAACGTGTTTAGGTGTCCTTGTAACTTTCTGAGCTTGAAATTACTGCTCTTGTTCTTATGACCGTGTCGGACTAAAGCAAAGGAGTTGAACTTACTGGTCCTCGAGGTGCATTCGTTGAAGGGTTCCACCAATTGCAGCAGCCCTGCAAGTTCCACAAAGTTGGAAACATTACGATGCAGCGCTAAGAAAAACATACTCCTCCTGCGATGCGTACACTTACCCAGTCTGGCTTTTTCTGTATGCGAAAATAAGGACAGAATTAGAAATCATTATAGCGTGAGCTAATGCACATTGCGGGTTTACACTACTCAATGCAACAAAATATTTGATGGAGATGTGTGCCAGTTATAAGAGTGTAAAATAAACTTAACAGCTTTCCTCTGCACATTTTCTATCTTATCAATATCACATTGTGTGTAGGGATCCCAAGCTGCTGCTGCACATTCTAACGCAGGCCTGATATATGTATTGTATTCACGCAAAGTGAAATCTGCTCAAGTAGAGGAAAATGAGTTGCTGTAGAGAGGGAACTCGGCCTTTAGTGGTCGTAGCGAGCGCGTAGCCTCAACCTTCTTGAAAAGAACGCACTGAAATACAATTTTTAAAGATTCAATGTCGCGCACATTCTTCAGATCCGAGGACGCTATATGAGGCCCAGGTATGACACTAAAGCTAAAACACGGGGAACTACCTAATTACTGAAATTCAGGAATTCGGTGAACAAGAGCTTGCCAAAACACACAGAAAACGTTATTTGTATGCTTAGGCTTTGGAGCAAGACTTTATGTGGAGGAAATTGCTTTTCTTTTTTTTTCTCTTTTTTTTGAACTACAGACATATTTTGAACCTCCGACAACAATAAAAATAGGTTTCTGCGTATGTGGAGGTAACTTCCAGGAATTTTAACTTCCATCGTTTCCGAAGACGTAATTAAAAAAAATTGCAATACGTCAACATGCCGTAAAGCCGAGAAAGGAGGCACTTTTGACTCAATTAATAGCATGACGTGTTGAGAGCTTGGTATGAAAGTGTAAACATCAGGACGCACGAACGCTTGAGAGCGTCGTTTTGAGTGCACCAGGCGGGCAGGCCTTCTGGGCGGGGAATGATTAGGGTTTCAACAGTGAGGGGCGCATCTATGCCAGAGGCAGCATACTGGCCTCCCGCCTAAACAAGTTTTGGTTTTCCATGAAAGGGGTTGTTTGGTGACAGCTTTGATTTACGACGTAAATGAATATTCATAGCGTGAATTTCATCCCTATTATCAGCGCTTTCCCGGCGTCTGTAACTTTTTCTCCAAGTTTCGTTCTTGTGAGCTGTGGCTCGAGCTCCCGCCGTTGCTTTACGGCTACCACATTCGCAGTCTCCCCGGTGACCACGTGGCGCACACAACTCCAACATCACTGATTTCACCGGAGTTGTCGTAGTGCCCGACCTGGTGCTGGTATCGTTGCAACGGAAATTAGCACTAAAATGCGGTCTCCATAAATTGTTAGGTGTCGACAGGCCGTTTGCTGTGTCATTAAGGGTTAGTCCAAGTGGCAATAAAAAAGGCACTTTTTTCCTTCTCATGAGACGTCGCGCATATGCTCGAAAATTGAGTTGACGTTGGGTGAAAAAAAAATTGGATGAAGATTACGATACACCCTGATTCGAACTTTGTGCCCGCGGAAAACTGCCGTCTGCTGGATGACGGCGCATATCTTCTGTGTCTCACGAAGTAGTCGCGGCATCACAGAACGCACACAGGCACGCGATATAACAATAATTGGCGTTAATAATGTTATAACAATATTATATAATAACATAATATAATAATAATAATAATAGTAATAATAATAATAATAATAATAATAATAATAATAATAATAATAATAATAATAATAAATTAGGGCCTTTCCACTCTGTGAAGAAGGATGACCTGTAAAGCTGGACGCAGTGCACGGAGTGCGCGAAACAAAACATGTTTATCGTAATTTGCGATGGAGCATATTTCCAAGCCAATTAGACGAATGAACCTCTTACGGATCCAAGCTTTGTTCTTGCAGATAAACATGGAACTGCCTGTGTCCCTCCCTCGTCGTAAGCATCTTACTGTTTGTGTAAGGCCGGGTTCAGAATGTTGCCGCAACTGTTGTAGTAACTTTAAAGAATTACGTCGTCTCACGTCTCAGCCAACCGAACTGCGTGACATGGCATTTCTTTACGTCCATAGATGGCAAAACGGGTTTTGCGTCGGTAATCTGAACATAATCTAACACAAAAACCCAATCCGCTCCACCACTAAGGACTCCGGACAGGTCCCATTTGGCCGTTTAACGTCCGCGTTTAAATCTCGCACCTCCACAAGGGACATGCCACCCTACAGAACGGGCATGAAACCTGTGGCAACGTGGGCACGCCTCCCTCCCACTATTCTCCACTACAAACCTGCTCACGTATAACCGGCCACCATCATGTGCGCGTGCTTAGAAGTGACAGACGCCGTCGAAAGTATCCCCTGAAGGCCCTCTGAAAAAGTGATAATTTCTCACGCCGGCGTTCTAAGCGGGCAATCTGCTGTTGGCTGGGTAGGGATTCGCCGATACTCCACGAGCTAAACTTGTGGCGGTAACGGTGGTGTCAGCAGCTTTCCGTTGTTTTTGCACCCATTCGCACTTGTGTTCGGGCCAACGCTTCGATTCTTGCTCTTCTTCCTCCAAACGAACGACACGCATCCGTCCCATAACGATTTAAAACCTGGAAGCCCTTGAGTGCTATTCTCGCGTACAAACATGTGGCTGTCCGTTTCCTTTCCCTCTAGTATGCATCTCACTGTTCGTGTAAGATGTCGGTGTAACACATCAACCCACACCCGAACCACTCGATGGAGTAGGAGAGGTGACTAATCGCATACACCCATGTAATGTAGATACCTTAATGCCAGCACAACCGGAATTCCATCGGTAGCAGCATGACGCCTAGCTGGGTGTGCACGCCCTTCTTTTTGTATCTGCAAACCGTACACCCATAAACCGGTAACCGGTGATGGCGCATACATAGGCGCGAAAGACAGCGGCGAAAATGTTGATCGGAACGCCTTCCAAGCTGAAAAAGAAATATGGGCTCAAGCCGGCTTTCCAACTGGAGACGTTTCTCTTCTACCGGGATGGGTTCGCAGCTACTTGTCTAAGCAAATTTAAGTGGAAACGGCGACGCCTGATATCGGTCGTTTTAGGGGGCCGCCTTTGGCAGCCGTTACCTGGGCTTCGTGTGAGCGGCGTCTGTTTATGTCCGCATAACCAAATGAGCGATATCAGCAGCGACGAAAGAAAGAAAACGGAGAGGAGCGTCTAGCGAAGGGTGAAGTGCAGTACTACACGTGCGGCTACGACGTCATCTCTCTCACTGCCTTTCCCTCACACGTTTCATGTGTCGCCACCAAGTAGCGCCCTCACCTGGTACTTTCCCCAGACGCAGTTCCATTCTCCGCTAATCCAAACCACGCGACGTTTACACGGGAGGTTCAAACACAATACGCCACAACATGCTCGCTGCCCTCTTGTGCGGGGCTAATCCGAACCACGTGAATTTGCGCGGGAGGTTCAAACACGATTTGCAATATGCTGGCCGGCGGCGGCGGCGCACTGAAGTAGCAGCAGAGTAACGCACGCCGCCCTACGTTAGCTGATCACTCGAACACTTCCTGAGACGCAGCAGAAATGCGCGGTGACCGAGAAGACTGCAGCTCGCGCTGCGCACAAATTTCATATCAGGGAGTGTAGTAATCGTCCGTGCATTTTTTACGCACATCCGTGCTTCTGTTCATTTTTCGCAATCATCTGATAACCGCATACCGCTGTTAGCTGCCGACTGCGCAACATGCCAAAGGGTCATAGGTAGAGGTAGACATACTTTGCAGTAATAATATTAATAATAGTAATAACAATATCTCTGGCGTTGTCTCGCGGCGCGTCCCCGCGGATGGCCATGTCTCGTGCTCGCCCCTTTCAACCTCCGCTCTCCTACTCGCTCTATCGTACGTGTTTTGTTTTTTTTTTTTTTGTTTTTTGAAATTTGCATTTTGGGCGCTAGCCCCTGTTCATTTATATCTGATTGGCTGCAAACCTGGCATAGCTTTGCTGGTGCGGGTGTTGTTCCTCATTTCTTTCTTCTTGTTTTATTTTGAAAAGGGGAACACGGAAATAAATTGGAAATTGGCCCCTTCGGTTATCTCGGTTATCTCGCAGGGCGGATAAAGTAGAGTTTTAGCATTCCGTATGTTGTGTCTTCCGGGAGTATCATGTTGAACGGGACACGGCTGGGCGCTTGTGCATTCGGTCCGGTAGGGCGGATAAGTTCCGCGGGGCGGCCCTTGCCATGCCCGCACATTCATTACGGTGGGGTGTGTCCTCCGCGTTGTGTCAGCGCGCGCAGGCGCAGTCGGGTCCTGTACTGACGGTACGCACGGAAATGACGGAAGACACTGAATCCTAAAGCTATCTAATGTATCGCGCCATCTCGGCATCTACCCTCCCCCTTGCCCTTTCGCGATAATTTCCTCCCGTTTCCTGCACGTTCCATCACGTTTTTCTTCGGTCTAGCCCTCGTTCGCTCTGTTGCAACGAGTGACTACGGTGCCGTAAAACCACAGGCGTGGGCGCTGAAGTTCTGCGCACTGAAAATTGAACAGACAAATTGACATCATTGAAACCACCCAGTGGTACAATACCCGTTTCGTAAATCCGTGCACCAAACGTATTACTCACCTGCTTTGCACTGAAAATACTTTTGCACCTCTGATCACACTAAGCCGGAGGAGATGAAAGTAATATGACTATACGCTGTTCAGATAGCACCACATGACCATGCAACTTTTGATTATGATTCATACTTTTGTATATGAATTGCTCTACTTCTACGTATACGTAGCCAGTGTGTTTATGCGTGCAACTGATGCCAGTTTCTTGGTTCCGTGCGAGAAAAAAAAGGTTTTTATTATCAGGTTCACAAATGTTTGGATAGCAGATTAAGCAAACATAACGGGTGCTGTCGGATTACCGTAGCCCTTAACGAATTGTCCGAACATTATATTCTAAAAAGATTACAACATTAATGTAACACAACCCATTAGATATGATCGCAAGTTTGTGGCAACATTTGGTCAACGTGCACTTACCGCCTGCCTTTCGTCATCCTGCGAACGTAGATGAGAGAAGCAAATTGTGCAGGGAGTTGTCAAAAGCACCCGAAGAAAATATGGCAGCCTACATATTCGCATGCTACTGATGACTCACTCTGCAGGAAAAAGCATCAGGATTGCATTTCCAAGTTACATTAATTTTGATCAACTGCGGCGTTACATCCGCTCCTCCACTATTACTTTGAAGATTTCGAGGTTACCCGTCCTGCATTTCTTAGTGACTGAGGCTGCGATGGGAGAGCATCACGCGCTCACCAACCACCTGCGTAGACTACAGCTTAACAATACATGCCTCAACTTAGAGGGGAATAAACTACCAGTGACCACGCATGTTCACAGCTTATATACGCACCGGTCAGGCAAACTTGTGTTCGACTACTGCGAAGCCAACCCGGGGCTCCCCGGCCGAAGTCCGCCGCAATGGAGCGCTCCCTTTCCGTGTACGAAGGGCAGCACGAAGCCACAATTTCCCGTAGAGGTGGTTTTACGCTAGTCGGTGCATGCGCTAGTCCGCTAGCGCCGGAGTTGAAGCGGCGAGCACTCCACTCAGACGTCGCGTTAATAAAGTTTAGTTGTCTTTCGCTAGCATAGTTAGTCATTGTTTGTTAAACAGCGCCACTTAGACGATGACGAACAAAGACAATACGGGCGCTGACTACCAGGAGATTCCACTACCCTCATGAAGTCCCTCCTGGACAAATACCTCTCCGTCCGTCCGAAAACGCCACTACCGCCGTACTCAGGACAACCAAATCTCAAACTGCACGAAGATATCTACATCCATGAAGTAAATGCGGCACTGGAAACCATCAGACGCAACACAATACCAGGGGTGGACAGCATAACCAACAAGTTTCTAACGAACTTGGATGAGGATTCCATTATTGAACTCACTCGGCAACACGGGCACACCCCAGGGTGCGGTCCTATCCCTCTTGCTGTTTAATATAGCTATCATAGGCTTCCCTCCGCTCCTGGTCGCCATACCAGGTATATGCCATGGATTATATGCCGATGACATCACCATACGGGCCACTCATGGGTTGGGGGGGGGGGGGGTACATGGAGACCAACCTACAACAAGCGGACGACATTGTCAGTGAATACATACGACAATGTGGCCTAGCGTGTGCGCCGCAAAAATCTGAGCTGCTGATCGTCTCACCAAGTAAGAAACTCCCTCTCGGGTTGCCAGCCGTCTGCCTAAAAGTGGATGGCCATTCTATTGTTCCAACTCAGCAGGTGAAAATCTTGGGCATTATTCTCCAAGCGGACCGCTCCAACACCAAACTGCTGGATCGGCTTAAGCGCACCACAGAGTAAGTCTCCCACATAATCCGCAGCGTCAGCAGAAAAACGAGAGGTATGCGAGAGGCGGACGTTCTTATGCTGGTCGAAGCCTTTGTCATCCTAGGGTTATTTACGCCCTCGCCTACGCTATGCTCTCGAAGGCTGAAAAGGACAAGGTAGAAGCTATCATACGCAAGGCATACAAGCTGGCGTTGGTACTACCTGTCACCACCTCGACGCAGAAACTCCTGCATTTGGGAGTTTATAATACCTTCGATGAACTCCTCGAAGCTCATCATATGAACCAATTATTACGTCTCAGTTCCACCCCCACCGGCCGAACACTTCTGAACCAACTGTGCCTACGCTCACCGATTCAACACCCCCAGGCCGATGCAACTCAGCTTCCGTATGATATTAGACAAATCATATATGTGGCCCCACTGCCATGGACCATGCATCCAACACACCACTAGAATCGCAGAGACGTCAGAGCGAACGCTACCTTCAAACGGTACAGCAACAACTACACCACAGTCTACACAGACGCAGCTTCCTACCTCGGAAGGAGAGCTATGGCCACTGTTGTGACTACAGCTCAAGGCCCCTCACAAGTGCATCAATTTCTACCCCCCCCCCCCCCCCCATATTGAAGAAGTGACCATCACCTTAGCAATGCAGAGATCATTAGTAGCGACTGCCAACAAGCATGTCGAACTTTCTCGAGCGGCTTCAGCTCACTCTCCGCCACACAAATTCTACTGCAGCATCCTCCACAACACCGCGTAAGGATTATTTGGGCTCCAGCCCATGCCGGCGTGCCCGGCAATGAACCTGCCCACCAGCATGCCCGAGACCTGACATACCGGGCTAGTCAGGAGTTCGGCAAGCAGTGGCACGTCTGTCCCCTCTGGTCCTTCAAATAAATTACTCAGCACAACTGCCTGGAGCGAACAATGTAACCTCCTCCACACAAAAACCTCACAAAAGAACCAGAACGCCACCTTCGAGGCATCCAAACAAACACCTTTCCCCACCCAACTAGAGCCCACATGCTGGCCCCAGGCCCCCACCTGTACTCCTCGCAATGCCACTTCTGCGAGGCTCCGGGCACGCTTTACCATTTTATGTGGGGCTGCGATAAGAACACCAACCGACCCACCCCCCCCCCCCCCCCCCCCCCCCTTGACCTTCCCCTTCCCTGAGCACAGAGAAAGAGCACTGTCCAGCTAGGATTCTGACGACCAGCTTTGGCTGGTGAAGAGAGCCCAAGAAGCCGGACGGTCTCAAAAGTTCCTGGAATGAAGACCTCCCCAAGACTAACTGCTCCATAGGGACGTTTATTCCTTCTCCTCCTCAACTGGAGGTAACTCTTCATAGATATGCCTACAGTTGAGAGTCAGCGCCCATGTCTTCTTTGTTTGCCCTCGTCTAAGTTTCGCTGTTGAATCAGACGAATTCGTACCAACTCACCCAAATTACTTTCCTATTAGTACAGCTATAGGCTAGTAGAGTAATGTTAGGCTGGATGCCCCAGCAGCGTAAACATGCACCTCAACTGAGAGAGGAGGAATGAAGAATACGCAGCAATAACAACTATCATCAGATGAGGCGTTTCTTTTTTGCAAAATGAACCAAGTCCACCTAAAGCGAATTTGAGAAAAAGGTGGAAGTTTGTTACCGTACCTAAATGCAACGCTGTCAAACCTATTGCATGATATGTTTTCCTCGTCAGCAAGGCCACAAGAATTTTAAAAAATTATGCGGTGATTTTGAGCGATATTAGGACGAGAAGTTCGGATTTGGCTCATGTTGAATTGAAACACTTAAGTTGATGCGGCATTCTTATGAAACCTTTATTTACATTGACTTTCAAGAATGGTGAGATGGAGTTTTGACGAGAAAGGCATTGAACATATGCAACAAGGCTACAAGAGCCGTAGAATTATACATGAAGAGAACGTGAGTCCTCTTGGCACCATTAGCAGCTCGGTTCGAATTCTTCGGTAGGATAAATTTCTTGTACACGTCTGAAGGCACCGAGGAAGTAAGCAAGCTCTTCATTGCCTTGCAACGAATTTTCCAGAAACCTTCGCAAGAAGGCTGTTCATATCTCCTTCACATTTAATAACTGGTTCGCACCCTCAGAGGGGAGGGGTGGGGGGAGGGAGATTGGCCAGGGCGTGTGAGATGCGGCTGTATGGTGAGTACTACTAAAATGTAAATATGTGAGTAAAAAAATATAACCAAAGTTACTCTGCATGGACGTGGGAGAAGAGATGAAATAATTGTTTCACATCTCTCAGTTCCATTTTGTCCCCTTCTTCTTCCGTTCACTTTGTCGCCGACGTCTGGCGACAGATTCTTTCGTCGATCTCCTAATTTTCTTCCGAATTCATAATAAACCAGCGCCAAAAAAGCAAAACAAAAACTTCTGATACACCCAGGAAACAGACTGAACAGTCAAACCAAAAGCAAACTCCCATTGGGCAAACGGATTTGGCTCATTTTGATCCGTGAAACATCAGGATTTGGCTCACCTTCGATATGAACTACAATTTGACATATTTTCTCGCGAAATGTTGTTTAGGGGAAAGTTGCCGAGTTTTTCTTGTCACTGCAGTGTCACTGTAGTCACTGCAGTCACACGAGTTTTTTTTTTTTTTTTTTGTCACTGTCTTAGTTTCGGTTTGTGGATCTGGCCTATTTCGAAAGACAACGCTTCCTATGTTAAATTCGTTACGCTCATAGCTAAAGTATAATAGCATTGCCTGACTTACTCAAAAGTGTACCACTAGCCGGATTTTTTTCTACTGCGACTCAAAACCGCAACAGTTTGCCATATCGATAAAAAAAATGCGAGGGCAACGCCATTGATAACAGACGGATTTCATCGCTACTTTCGCGTGCAATCACTTCCGCGAAGCTTGCCGCAAAAAAAAAATGGTTGTTTGTGCGGGCACTGAAAATTGATTCGGTTTGATGGGTTAGCATCGATATCCTCGATGCGCTGCCACAGCCATGGAAGCAGTCACGTTGGCTCGCACAGGGTAGTTATCAACCGAAACCTATTAAGCAAGGGCGAAAAGTACCGTAATCATTCTCCGGGCCAAAACTCTGCGCATGCCCATTGTGCTTGCCTGAGTTGCTTTTTCGCGTTGTGCCCTCCATGAAAGAGTGCAAATGATCGTAGTAGTCACCACAGGAAGTGACGCAAATGTATTGAAAATCTTACTGAGCTGTTGACGGGGCTGTGCTCATTCGGAGTCTCACTCTAAATTAACACCTGCAACCAATATTTATATTTTGAAGAACATTTTCATTTTGTTAAGTTATGGTACCAAGCTAACAAACACAATATTCGGGCACTGATAAATTCTGTCACCCACGGTCGCTGCAGTTTCACTTTTAGGGGCGAAGCTCCTAAAGCCATGGGTCTGTCCATCCCTTGTGTCTCGTGGTACGTGACCGCCGCATGCTTTCGGAGATGTCGCAAAGTGGGCCGCGTTGCACGCGCAAGAACCGGCTGCAACCGGCAGCGCAAACTCGGCACCGGGAGCGCGAGCTTGTCTGTGTTCGCCAACGGAGGCGCGAGCGCACGTGCACTGCGAGGGGGAGATCACGCAAGAGATCACGCCACGAACGCAGGCAGTCGTTCTCGGAGATCGAACGAGACGCAAGGACCTTTGCTCGTTTCCTCTCGTCTTGTTCGGGCACAAGTTCGCCCTAAATAAAAGTTTTATTTACTGTTGTGTCCCATCCTACGTGGCAAATTGTGGTTCGAGGTGCGGGTAGTCCTCGATGGCGCGGGGTCTTTCACCAGGTCTGGGCCTGGGAGCATTGACTCCGAAAATAAAAGTTGATTTGTACAATGTACGCACACAGTCTTACGTCTTTCTTAATGATGTAATGGGCGAACTTTCACGGGAGAGTTACGGTTACCGATGATCTCCCCCTCTCGAGCTTCGCCCCACTTATCATCATTCATTCCGTGGATATGGCGTGATTTTTTTGATGGTTCAAGACGGCCATAAAGCATTATTTGTATCGTATCCCATGATTTGTCCTAACTGAGCGCGGCTTCTGGTTCAAAGCACCACCTATTGGCGCAGGGGGGCGTATAATCATATAAGGCACGCTTCTAATTCATTTCAGCTGTGCACGACCAAAATAGAAAACCGACGGTATTCGAATTGATCAATTACGGCCAAAACCCACTAGAAAAAATGGCAGCATCTCCACTCCATGGATGATGGCGAGGGTGCGGAGTACGGGGAATCGAAATGACATCCAAGTGGCGCCCCGAGTGACATCCGATTTGTGCCCCGACCGTCATTCGATTTGAGCCGTGAGTTGCACCTTGATTATTCCCTAAATGAAACTGCAACTTACGGCTCAAATAGAATTTTGCATGATTTTCACTTGGTGGTGGTGTGCGCACGGATGGACGCGAATGGACATTTGAAGGTCCTAAGGTACTCCGCACCGTTACAGGCGAAGGAGTAAGCCGTTTGACTCTCGGATACTAACCCACGTCGTAGCCCAATGGGTAAGACGACTGGCACTAACACTGTCTGGTCTGCCAGACGCAGGCTCGAATCCTGCCGGTGCCTGTGTGATTTTTTGCGATTGTGAATGCTATGCGCACAGACGCGGACGGACAGTGTGCGGTCCTATGGTACTCCGCACCTAAAACCTGAGTGCAGGTTATAAATTAGATTCTCCACATATAGATTTACCCGGTGGGGGCTGGGCGCAATAATTGTGTAATAACTTTCTTAACTCACGCTATGGACCACAACAGAAAGCTTACAAATCGTCCGTCGCAATAAGTGGTGAAACGCACGCAGCAAGTTTGCACGTGTTAGTAGAGAATGGAAACGAATTTGTTTTTGATGATATGCATTTACAATGCTGTTTTGTTTCTGCGTTTTCGGTATACCTGGCTGGGGTCCATGCGTTTCCTACAACTAAACTTACCAATTCTTCCCCAGCTGGTAACCACTTTCTTCTAACATGATAAAATAAATGGTGAAAGAAACGACGAAAACAGACAGGAACTAATACGACACTGCGGCGCGTATTCGTTCCATTATAGTTTAGTCGTTTGTTTCGGGCTTTATTCTACCGTGCTACTTTACCAACTCACCCAGCTTTCCTTTTTTATCCCATGTTCAACCCCCATTCAGCGCGAGTGGACGTGTCACGAATCATAATTGAAAATGTTCATATTTTCGATTTTTAGCGCGGCGAAGTTACATGTGGGCCATGAGGCTCGCCGTGGTGGAGGGTTCCGAATAATTTGGGACTACCTGGGGATCTTTACCGTCTGCCGAAATCTCAACACACCAGTGTTTCCACTTGTCGTCTTCATCTCATGAGCGGCCACCCCTGCTGGGATCGAACCCACGTGCCTGCGCTTGGCAGCGCAACGACTGAGCCACCGCCCCGCGCTGGTGAGTCGTGGATCATACTTGAACATTGAAGCTCGTAATCTTGTTACAAGCTCGGCCAGAGCCCGCCTCGTCAACATTTGCTTGTTGTGCTCTACAAAAACACAAACATGTTTACTGTTATCATGATTAACAAAAACGAGTTTTCAACCACTATCTGTCGCGGTTGCAAGACTATCCACATTGCGCAAAATACCTGAACGCCGCTATGCTTGCCTTGCAATATCACTGCGGAGCTGTTATGGGACTACAGTAGCATTATACAGCGTTCTTTGCATTTCATTTTTATGAGCTCTGGGATAAGACGGGGAAGAGGGGGCGAAGGCGGTGGGGTGTGTACGATGAATTTTTTTTAAGACAGGCAGGGAAGACGGACGGCCCGCAACTCGGCCTACGATCAAATCATGCCTACCGATAATTATTGTTGTTTGCAGGCTACGCGTAGACCCTTTTTTGACTGCAGTGTATGCTCTCGTCACAACAATGAGAGGTTTTGCAACTTTACACTGTGCAGTTTTGCAAGCCCATCGCGAATCTTATGCCGGGTACGGCACCCTTCTGAAGATGTTTATTTACAAACTTAATATACGTTTGCTCTGACTTTTATTTTCTTGTTGTTTTGTTGCTCTTGTTTTTTTTTCTCTCTCTTCCCGTTCTATCTCTCCGTTTCGCCCTACCCCCCCCCCCCTCCCCACACACACACAACACACGCACACAAACCTTTGCAAAGACGTTTTGAGTACGCCACTGTGAAAATGCTCGTCTGCTCTGTAAATCTGATCATTCTTGAAAGTCGCGAATGTTCGCTGTGATTTTTAAGACGCCAAACGACGCTAGAAGCTGATTTTGTTTCTTTGTCTTTGAATAAAGGACACTAAACCAGGGTGTTGCATACGCCTACAGTAACCAGATAATCTATATAAGCTATTTCGACGAACAAAAAACATTTACTTTATCGATTCAAGAAACGATCCCTGCATGAGCATGCAGTCCTCACAATCAATTTCGAACTAGAAGCATGACTCACCATTTGGGAAGAGCATGTTTGTCCTCAGACATTTCCGAGGATCCGTCAGGCGGAGGACTGCACATAAAAGACAATGCTGTGTCACTGTGGAGAAGCGCCCGAATACTGTTGGAGTCATTTTTATCAACAATTGTCCCAGCAGTAAGCTTCATTAACTTTTCTCAGAACGGGAAAGAAAAATTAGGGAGCATATCAGAGATAAAAATGAGTCAAGGAGAAAAATCTTTGAAGAATCCTGTCATTTACTGTTATTTCGTAAAAAAGCGCTAATAAAGAAGGGCTTGGGTCCGCGATAATTGGCTTTTCCATTTTTTCGTCTCAGCCCACAAAAAACGGCACGTTAAATACTAGGACAAGTGCTAACTTCCAACTGAATTTCAATAAACTTCAGCACGAAGTTTCCGCTCGACGTTGTTTGTTCTGTGAGTGTCTGTTTTCGGGCGCTGAAACTACGAATAAGAAATTTTAAAACAGCAACGGTGAAAGGTAAATCCGCAAGCATTTTTAAGGTAATACAATAGCACCTTTTCTTTAGAGCCACGTTTCGAAATACTCCTACCGAAGCGTAAAATCGAGTAGTGTGTGAAAGCACTAATTTAGCGCTCCTTCAGCCCCGGGGTTTCAACCTAAATTCCCGGAATAGTGCGCTCTTCCTTCTGACATGGGTGACCTGCAGCGTTAAGTTGCAATGTAGACATTTATAGGCATGTATCAAATACAAATTGAAATTCATCAGCCTCCGCATTGACTGTAACCAAACTGGACCATGCCTCGTTATGCTTGTACAGAGGTCCAAAACTGTTAACAACAACGCGCGAACGCGTGGCTTTCGATACGTGCAGGGCGGCCTGCTGACAGCCACCGGCGTGACCAGCGAGATTAGGTGACGGCGCTGGGCGGCTTGGCGTGTGAAAGCTATTCACGATGCTTCCTTGTTTTGGGGGACAAGGTTCGACGCAGTAATTCTCTCACCACGGCCACCCCTAATGCCTATATTAAACGTTATCTTACGCTGATGACCAATGCAGTCTTCTTTTCGCCTTTGGTATGGTTCCGATATAAAAGAAAAGTGCAATGTCGGTCGGGCACAGCCATTCTAACGTAGGTTGTGCGGGGAAAAGGAGGAAACAGAATCGTTGACGGCGTTGACTCAGAAATGGCCTCAAGTCGTTTATTACTCAACTTTCAACTTTTTTTTTAATCGGAACCATACCAAAGGCGGAAACCAGACTGCGCTCGTTATCGGCGTCAGATAATTTTTAATACAGGCGTTGGCGGCGGTCGTGGTGAGGGACTTTCGGCATGGAACCTCTCCTCCCCAAAACAAGGAAGCATCGGGAATAGCTTTCAAACGCCAAGCCGCCGCAGCGCCGTCACCTAATCTCGCTGGTCACGCCGGTGGCTCTCAGCAGGCTGGGCTGCACGTATCGAAAGCCACGCGTTCGCGCGTTGTTGTTAACAGTTTTGGCCTCTGTACATAACCCTCATTTAGGCGAACACGACAGATCAATTATTTTACTTTGATAGCAATATTTGCGGACGGCCACACATTTCACTTGAGCGGGGACTGCAAGCTCAACGGTGGAGTGTAAACGCATTGGCCGCAGCTGTTATTAGGACAATACAACCCTTCGTGATGTGTTCCGACGCAATTCTTTGAATCTAAAGTTTAGTTTCTTTGAATAGTTCTTGTTACAAGAACGGTCCAATTAAAAGTGAATGCTCCTCCAAAAAATCGCTCTGAATATTTTTACAATGACCCATAAATACTAGTTTAACTTTGTGCGGCTTACACACTCCTCTTTTTAATCTGAGTCACCAAGCCAAACCATGTTGTATGCTGTAGAACCGCTTCCATTGTACGTAAGGTTTAAAATCTCCTCTACCCGAAATAGGACGCATAATCTATTAAAACTGTAATGTCACCGCTTGGCCGTAAGTCATCATGAAAAAAGCAGAGAGGAGAGGTTTCGTAGTTGCTATTAATGAAGTAAATGATGTTCTCGTGCTGGGAGAGGTTGATTGTGCAAATCATACGCATGCTCAGTAAATCGATGTGAGGGGACAGTTGCTGCCACATGGTAAGAATTACGCTAAACGACGGGACCAACCGGACATACGCACACGCCCCTATGTACACTGTGTTCCCTACATTTCTTTTCATACGATTGTTCCCACAATCCTTTCTAATTTAGACCTCCCGTTTATAAAGGTGACGCTACGAAATAACTCTTTTGTCGAGCAGCCCACACGGTAATTGATAATTTAAAAAATTACGTTTCTAAATATAAAGAATTCTAAAATACGTCTCCACAAAACTACGGCGAGTTCAGAGAAAACTGCTGCCTACGGTAAAATTCTTGCTGTACATTGGCACCGCTGCTGCAGGTTGAAATTCCGACAAAAGCATTGATAAGTTAGACGTAGAGATAGATGCAGCATGAATTCATTATAAGGCTTCCATCTCAATTTTAACGTAAAAAGAAACAGTCTGCGAATACTTAGGGCCGAGTAAAGCAACAGAAATACCCGTCGAGAAAGCTAGGATAAACATTTTGTGACGGAATGCATAAATGCTGTAGGGAAGAATATACCACTGATCAATTTGAAACCTTAACATATTTTGTTGGCTCGAAAAGCAGTAATCGAAGAATAAAAATGAGTATTCAAACAACCCGCCTCCGTCGTTATATTTCCTGATCCTTCCAGTTTCAGAAAGGCTACATCTAACTAGGTGTACCTCCGTTTAATTGTCTTTCTATCGCACCTCTAGGGAAACTTTGGCATTAACAGCAAATAAATAAATTCTTAAGCCGACAAACAGAAAAAATATAGCTGAATTCAGTTCAAGAAATACACATTGGGCGATAAGCAGAAAAACAAATGCTTTACTCGAAGTATTCGTGCACGCGTATTTGTAATAATAGCAAAGAAAATTATTGTAGTGAGCTCGTAAGCCAATTAAGAGGCAGGGACACAACGTTTGTACTACTAACTGAACAACTAAAGTGCCAATAAAATACAATCAGCAGCAAGCTGAGTCTGAAAACACACCAAAGAATAAAGCAGACATGCGTAAACAAGCTTTAGTACTTCAAACATTCTACGAAACACGGTTCGCGCTTACCGTCGGCAGAAAATTTCCAGAAATTTAAAACGGGGGCGCGATGAAATAAGGTATCAGCGTTGCCCCGCAACAATTGTTACTTTATACTATAATTTAAAGTGTGTCCGTACTCTTAGTTTTCACAAATTTCGCATTGAATTATGGTCAAACCAATGGGCGGCGACGTTAATTGTTTGTTAAAATGGCTTTCACACGCAAGGCAATTAACCCAAAACAAAAATGTTGCAACTGCGTTGTTAGCGAGCGAAAATAGTGCTTTTTTATGGTTTTGCAACCATCGGCAAGCCAGTGGCAAATGTGCTGTAAGCTACCGTGAGAAATAGGCAGTTATTTTCGATAAACCGCGTGGTCCACAGGCTAGATTAATTATGACAAAAGCAAAAAAAAATTGTCCGATTTGTTTCGGCGCTACCACCGTTTTACTCAATGCCAAAACATTGACTTTTTTGCGTTTGTCATCTCTTTGTCATCTCTCTGTCAACTCTTTGTCAACTCTTCGTCAACTCGTTGTCATCTAAAATGAATTTATATTTTAAGTGCTTTATTTCTGTATTATAAGTTAAGCTACCACGAATAAGCTGTGGATCATGTAAACGCTAAGGCGTTTACAAATTGTGTACAGAGTGGCTGCCGAAAGACAGGATACGCCGTAGGCACAGATACCAGACAGGAAGGTTAAAACGCAACTTAATCACAGGTGAAATGTGTTCGTATGACCACAATTTCATATCCGATACATTGCAAGTTAACGACCGCATTAGACAAAACATTCGTCGTTGTGGATGCCAGCATAACGAGTGCCTCGAAGTCTTATAGATAAGCGGTACCTAACAGCTTCAATAGCCGGCCTCAAATGCATTTTTATGGTAGGTATTTTCAACTATGGCTGTTTAGATAAATGTGGAAATTGGCAGTTTAAGTAACAGAAAGACAGCCACTTCTTAAACAAAGCTGACGATTAAGAAAGCCTGGGCCAAGGTGTGGCTTCCGTAGTTCGCTTCGGTGCTTCGGCTGACAGAAACGCAGTAGCGTTAGCCTGTGTCTAGTCGTCGCTGCGACTTCCCTCGGTGAGGGCACTTACTGACTTCCTTCTTTTTTAGCTTCTTTGGGGCCAGCCGCGCCTTCACCAGGCGCGGCACCGGGTTCTTCGTTCTCACTGCCGCCTGATGTCGACGTCGAACTGCTGAGAGTGCTGCATGAAGAATGGGCAACGCTTGGGCTTTAATAATGAACTATTTTTCCTGTTTACCCATTTTACATTTGCCTATTTTACCAACACGGACCTCCGATATTTTTTCTCGCGATACTGTAAGCAAGAAAACTGGTGCGGAAGCGCGGATAAAGAATAGTTTGACAAAAACAAAGTTTAATTTGGGGTGAGTACCAAGTTGTTAACATATATGTGGTATGTTTGTAAATTGCCACGAGAACACTCGTGATAACTACAAAAAATGTGACTTGATCACTGCTGATTCAAGAATAGTCACTGGTTCTATCTGGGATTATATTTTGTAGCTTCCGGTGCCTATGCGAAGTCCCGCATTCTAAGTCCCACGTACTAACGGGTCGTGTATGCTTTAACTTGTCTTTGCATGTTGCCTCAGCGGTTATAAGATTTCTTATCTGGAATATTCTGCTGAATGCTTGAATGATGTCTATGTTTGGGCTAAAGGTTCTGTGCTTTTCTTATGACTTAATCGCGCCATCGTATGAAATTCTATTTTGAGGCCGGTCTCTGTGGCTTCCAATCGCCTTTCTGCATCCGACCGCTCCCTCTCATCGAAGCTTATTACAACAAATATCTTCAAAAAAGTTCCTGAAACATGTGAAGTGCAATCGAAACTAGCTTATTAAATTCTGTAAAAAAGGCGGAGAAGCGGGATTCATGTATGTAGAGACAATTGCAGGCAATAGAGACATAATGCAGAGACAATTAGTTTTTGTTGCGCCTAATTGAAAGCTTTGGAAGCATTTAAAAAGTTTTTTAAACATTTTTTCAGATAGCCGCAATCGACGCAACACTTTTTATGCGTGCTTACACTACCAGCAAAAGATAACAATTCAAGGACAAAAAACGCCAATAAACGTTTTCATTGATGGTTAAACATGCAAGCAGCCTAGAAGAGACGCATATACGTAGTGACAAAATTTTTATGTGCAAAAAAGACAATTAGAATGGAAGGTAGAAAGAGAGTTTGCTTTCGTTACAAATCGACGTTGTAACTTGAATTATTTGTGAAACCCTGGTAAAATTCCACAAGAATATGACTGAAAAAATAAGCTTGGATCAATAAAACACTCCTGAAAGCAATTTCTGCTAACAAAGTTGATGGTATAATTTCTTTTGTTGCTTTACGGTTATTTTTTTCTTCGGTAAGCACCCACTAGACGCCATACTTGAACACGTACAGGAGTGCTGGTACTGCGAAAGTACTCTAAATTCAATGTAATCTACTATATGTAGTTTAATGTGGCTCTCGAAGCATGAATAATGAAATGATTGTCTTGAAACTTAGGTGTTCACTGCATTTCAGGTGCGACAACTACGAAAGTTTGTAAAATTCTTCCGATTAACCCTAATATTCATGTGTGCAGAATTAAATCCCTCTTAATTAAGATACACGTCTTTTTAGAATTGTAGGGAGGGGCTCCACATTACACATTTAGCCCACGAGTAGCGAATAGCTGCATCATGGTTTTTATTGCGGATAAATTATCTCACTCTCTGCATTGGGTTCATCGTGTGCCGCGAGCACTGGTCTCCAAGCCAGCATACAAGCATGGTTGGTATTGCGGTTTTATATTTACTCACGTGTTCACTTTTCAGATCTCCCTTGCGATCATTTTTTATTACACGCTCAATACATCACATGTTGTCAATGTGCCCACTGGCTTCAAATTGACGCCTGTGAAGGGCCTATTTCATGAAAAAAAATTTAACTCGCACAGCTTTCAAGGATATGCGCATTCCTCAGGCGAATCAGCCTCCCCATACTGAAAGTTGGTGCGTGAGCCCGCACTCGAAGAGGGCGGCGACTTGTGTTACCTGCTGAATGACTCAACCTCAGAGCCATCGTAGGTCCAGTTCACCATGCGCAGGAAGTACTTGGACAAAAAGTGTGACACACAGCCCAGAACCATGAACATCCACAGGCAGAATCCTAGGGCCGTCCAGAATGCATTCTGCGTCAAAAAATGATTTCGCACAAACACCATACCACTCAGAGCTCATTGTTGTTGACATCACAATTTTCTAGATAAGAAACAACGCTTCCTTAAAAATGTGCCAAATCCGTGCCTCTCAGCCATTAATGACGGCTCCGTTCGAAAACGGCGAGAGGCGAGCAACAAAATGTAACTTGGGGGTCTTCGGGATGCGAGGCACGCCGTAGTCGCAAGGTGGGTATTACGGCTGTGTGAATGCCATTAATGTGGGCACCGGGTTATAAGATTCATGCAATAGCTTTTCCGTTCAGAGACACCATCCAGAAAAACGATCTTAGTGGCAGAGTTGAACCACCGGCCTTGTGCTCAGCACAATGATAAGGTAGGCATTGTCTCGCAGGGTTTGGTCGTATAGTATCATGTGTGTTTTGTAGAAAAAGACTGAAAGCAGTTGTTGGTTTAATTTCTACCGAAATACCACCGCTGGTTATTAGCATTTATTCAGGCGTTGTTTATGATCACTACGTAAACGTCTTTACCTCTGCCGGAACAGGTGATTATTTGTGGGAAAGTTTTTAACGCAAAGCTTTACTACTTTCGTCCAGCGGTTTCGCCGCGGATGTGCAAATTCACCTTTTGACCTCAGACACGCCCACCGCGACACACCCTTTGAAGCGCATCGCGTGATTCGCCGGGCCCGCTTTCGGCGCTGCGCACAAGGCCCCGTTTTCAGTCGCTCTGCTCAATTGCTCAGCAGAACAGCGAGCGGTCGTGGGCGCTCAGCTGATCGGCAGCCAACCAACCCCGCCGCCTCCTACGCATGCGCCACAGGGTCATATCGATCTACGTGACTTATGTTGCACCTGGCGAAGAGGAACGCCGCGTCCGCACCGAATGAAAGCGAGGCTTGCCTAGACCTGTGAGCGTTGCACGGGGACGAACGGCATTGAGCCGAGGTCGGCAGCACCGCTACACCAAAGGATAACCAAACGAAACCAAGACTTAAACAGACTAAACCAAGCTTTTTCCTTGCATATCCACGGTTAGCTGAGCAAAGCCGAAGCCATTTTTTGTAAATATTTTGGCGTCACTATTAAATACAATTACCGCGAGCAGTTAGTAGTTTCAAATATGGCTCTGGTCACCCGGTTTAGTGAGATATAGTAA
This sequence comes from Haemaphysalis longicornis, assembly GCA_013339765.2. Classification (NCBI taxonomy): domain Eukaryota; kingdom Metazoa; phylum Arthropoda; class Arachnida; order Ixodida; family Ixodidae; genus Haemaphysalis; species Haemaphysalis longicornis. Next base: position 75,999,190 of record CM023451.1, read on the forward strand.
AGCGAGCTGCATTTGAAGAGGCATCTTTACATGGCACCCGAAACACCTGCTCAGCTTAGGAGTGCGCAATGCTTTTGCAGGCTCTTCCTAAATTTTTCAGTCCATATTTTGCTTCCAAGCCGAAACACGAGGCTTCCATTTAAGAACTGTTGCGTAAGTGGGTGACATGAGGCAGTTTTAGCACATCGTTACGGTGTTTGCGTTACCGTTTACCGTGCTACCGGAAGCCGCTGGCGACGGTGAAGCCTGTGCGGGTAAGTTACCGTTCGCGGTAACTCTCGCGCTGTGCACTCACACGGTAACCAGTAACGCAAACACGGTACCGATATGCTAAAACTGCCTATTAATGACCACCGATCGTTTTCAAATCGCATAGGCGCCAATTCTTTTTATGGCGTCGGAATTGCAGTTGAAATATTTTTATCAACAATCAAGGCAAACTGAATGTTTTTTTTTATCCGAACAATTGCATGTTACGTTACTTTTTGGCCGCTTGTTCGACGGTAAACAAGGCATTGTTTGTTTAGAAACGAAATGACGGAGGACGTCTAAGTCTGCTTAGGTGTGAGGATGCGGAAGCATGTGTGCTCTGTGCCGTGTTAGCGATTTTACTACCCACATTGGGGCCATATTGCTGAAGTTTCACTAACACGCACTCTACTGCCGGCCACGGCAGCTGCTTTTACTGTCAAGAGCAAAAATGGAAAGCTCAGGTGCGAGCTAGCATTAGGGCTGTATTACACTTGCTTAGACGTCTTCGTGTGCAGTTTATAGTCGACACGAAGTCGCCCTGTAAGCACTTGTGAGTAAGAGCGTGTAAGATTTGGTGTCTTCTGCTTACCACGTTCCGGATAATACCTCGGCAGAGCAGACCTAGAGCGTCTTCATACCCCTTGTAGGCCGCAAAGCAAGGCGGGTTACCCTGCGCATAGGAACGCAGTTTGTAAAAAATAGTTTTACACGTACTATAAGGACTTCTGCGGAGACTACCTTGGGCCACATTGCAGTTACTGAACAGCGAAGAGAAAGAGGCGGTTCAGTGAACCAATCAAGATTAGCGGCCACTTTTAACGACGTCTCCATCAACATGAAGCGCATTAAAAAAATGAAAACACATCTACTAAACATAACTGAATATCGGCGCAATACCCCAACCAGTTGAGAACTGACGCAAACAATCGAGCAGTGTGTAACAGACACGAACGCAGAAAAAACCTTGCGGGAGACGACATAGCAATCTGCTTGATTGCAGCGAAGCGGTTTACGTCTAGCTCCTGTATGCATGCCCCGCACTTTATTCTTCGAGGGTACTCGAGCCTGAAAAATTTCTGCGAACGAAAATCCCGCAGGGAGGAGGGGAAGGGGGTGGGGACTTATTGACCCAAAATCGGTAGCGACAAAAGTGGTGGCTGATGGCGCAGCAAGGCCATGCTTCCCTTGAAGAAGCAACCCAGCGCACCCTCCCACTGCTGTTTAGAAAGGAATACAGGCAACATTCCTCAAGCCACTTCGCACTGCTTAAAGGGGCCATGCAAACAAAATACAAGTTTGTTTTATTCGAAAGACTTTGGTGTTTTGTAGTGCTCCCAGAGCTTTACCGGCAATTTCAGTTAAAATTTTCAGTCTCCCGCCAAATAGTGTGTTTCGTGAGGTCTGCCATGACGTCACATGTATGAGTTTTCTAGAGAACTTCTAGTGAGCTGTTCAGCGTGCAGCGGGCTGCGGTGCTTTGTTCGCCGCCATTCCTCCTAGATGGCGCTACCATACTGCTCTGCACTGCCATTCGCCTTTGCTTTGCTTTTGACCGTATTAGAACCTGGTTTGTTTTGTTACGGTAAGTAGTAACCGTTTTGTGAAATATGGGGTATGATCGACAAATAAGGTAACGTAAGACAATGTCGCTCACCCCAATCGGCCAGTGTCGTCGGAGACAACCCCAAAGCGCCGCCCTGCTGTGCTGCTATAACACGCATAGCGCGCGCAGTACCACCAGCAGTATGCACTGGTACTTCTATGTTTACGTATACTCACAATGTTTACGAATGGTTATGTCTACTCAGAATCTTTGCGTGGACTTAGAATGCTTACGTGCACTTTCGTAACTTCCACTGTTTCCCCACGATTCTTACTGCTAAAAAATGAATATGCATTGCAATTAAGCGAAAATGGCTCGGTCTGCAAGCTTATGACACCTGCCTAACTTGCATTTGCTTTTGCCGGCCTCAGCCAATCGCCCGGCTGGGCATATTACGTCATATGTTCTAGTGAGGGAAATGAGGTAGTTAAGTCGCATAGCCATTCCGTTTTTTACTAATTATGTAGCTTCTCTGAGCGAAGTTTACGTTAAAGGTGGTGCCAGTATGATTCTAACGAGGCAATCTTTCGAATGAACAAAACTTTTGTTTTGTCTGCATTGCCCCTTTAAGTTTTTCGAAGGTAGACGCATGGCGATACTTATCGATAACTTCTTCACTGCTACAACCGTTTCCTTGGCTTCTTTTCCGTTTAGGTTACTTGCGTTTCTTGTCAATGTCTTTTGTACTGATACACCGTGTCAACGCCCGTTTCTTCGCTTTCGTGTCTTCGTCTTCCCAGGCGAATTACGCCATCTAGCAGACTGGCACAGCCCGCAGTTGCCCTAGAATCAGAGTTCTGCGGTGCTAGTGCGCAGCTCTTCTACTAATGTCCCATCACGATCTGGTGTCAAGCGGCACGCACTATTCTCAACTTTTACGTTTCCAAGTCTTACTTCAGTCATTTTTGTGAAGCGGGCTTATTGCCCCTCAACGCTCTTGACTCATGGCTAATCCAAAAGTGTGTAAGTGCCACGAAGGAAAAAACGACAAACATGACTTTTGTTCCACCCCAAGGAACATGCGCAAATAGCGCAGATTTGTGCTCCGGAAGTAAATACTCGGGTTCAAATCCTGTTGGGCCATATCTGTGTCTGTTATTTATTGTTTACAGCGGCGGTCATTTTCTTGAGCGGACAACGGTGACGGTTTTTTGCAGAATGGGTCCTTGAAGCTTTTGCCTTAAAAGACGTGGGCGCAACACAGCACCGCCACTCGTTTCTGCCTTGTCCGCTGTGCTTTAGAGCGGGCTGTAACGAATTAGCGCCGATGGCGTCTCCCACATGCTTCCACGACTCTCTCTCCCTCGCTGTCCACACAGATATATGACGGATACGAATAAAAGACGACGTTGACACTCTTTGCTCAGCTACGCGTTTCCTCAGTCCTTTACTATAAACATGCATGTACACGCAGGGAGTTGTATACTCTACGCCATTGTCATGCGGCAAGCATTACTCGGGGCAGAAAGAGGATATCTGAACGGCTGCATCATAGACCACCAACAAAGCCCGTCAACGGGTGTGTGTAGCCAATTAGCAGTGAAAATCCCTACCTTCTCTTTACGTTTCGAAAGGAGCTCTAGTATTCGTAGTCATGCCAAGCGGTTGGCTTGTAAACTTTTCATGCTCGTTGAAAGCACATTACTTCGCGACGATCGTGTCAGGATGCCCTCACTTATCCCCTCGAAAATGGGGCTCCACCTCGTGGAGCCACATTTATGTCACTAGCTCTTCTGTTGCCGACACCATTTCTTTATGAACCTATTCCCAGTAATCTGCTGTGTTTTTATTGATTTTCTGTTGTGCCACCATGAGCATGTATTTATTATTGTTGTATTTTTTACCCGTATACAGCATGGTTTACATTGGACATACAACCTTGAGATGTGTTTTGTCGCCTCGTTTTCTTGCTTATCCTTCTCTTCCCTTTTTACTACGGCCAGAATATGTACCGCAACGGGGCACTGAGCATAGAGAAATAAATTATGTGGCGTAGGCGCTGTGTCTTTACCTGTTCGCTAGCTCTTGTTCCCATTCTTCCTGCCCCGTTGGTTCGTTTATAATACACCAACTCGTTCAAGCATCCATTCTTGGGAACGAGAAGGCGGTCGTGGCTCACAACAAGAAAAAACAAACCGAAGCTTTCCTTTCAGCAATAAACGAACTTGCCCGCAGAGGCACTCGCAACAAAAGAGAAACAGAACAAATTTACAAAGCATCGTTTGCGCCCCACTAAAGGTCCGTCGCCGTAATGGTGAAACCAAATGATTGAGAACACAAAAGGCAGCCTTTTATCTGGCGAAGCTCGGCTTGAGGCGAACGACATGGGTGTCTTAAGGCGACCTGTGTCACCCTGATGTCCTTAGTTACTATCGCAGAAAGCTTCTGAGAAGTTGGACAACACATCATTGAACTCTTCGTGGTTCGAAATATCGTCACAGAAGCTTCTCGACGAGGCTGCGTTGTCGGATTACGGCCACAACCCACAACCTATTTCGGGGAAGCTGCTAGTGTTTCAGGTGCGGGAAGCTGCAGAGTCTGACAGTCACCAGCTGCTGATCCGTGAAACGCGTGGAAAAAATGGCGGTCCTCCTCCGCATGTTGTAGGTATCTTCGGACGTCGCCGTTGATGTCATCGATTGATCGTTGCGGCCGCACGGAGTCTAGCATCGTAGCCAGCTATCTTCAGTATAAGAGCTCCAGTAGGGCCACCTGTGTCGCTTGATCGAGCTGTTGCATGCAACCGAGACACAAGGAAAGTTTTTGTTCCAGGATGTTCAACGTCGAAATGCATGGACAATGCATCTGCAGTGATCTTGCAACCGTTCTGTTCAAGTAGCTGAGTCTAGTATGGCGCTGTCTTTTGGCGGTTGGTGTTGCTGTAGCGCCACTCCCCTTTCATGTTCTCAGCAGTGAAAGCCTAGGCGAAGTTCGTGACAAGCACTTCAAGGGCCTCATGCCGAAGCTAAACTTGGCGGAAGAACTGTCAACATAGCATAGGAAGTCGAATCATATCAATCTCAATGCTCTTGATGGTGTCGAGATAAGATGCGGAAGCGTTTTCCGTCGGAAGCATTCGTGGCAAATCCGCACGCAACCGCCGACAGTGGGCGTAAGGCAGACTCAGTTGTACATCGATTTCAATTCTCTGAGTGTACGTGTTGCACCGACGTGCGCAAAATACGGGTCATCGAAACAGACGTGCGAAATTTGGCTTCGCTGGACAGCAAAAATGGCGATAATATACTTGTTGTTACTGCCTCGTAAAAGGATATTTACGAAAACTGACCTTTTAAAGCAGAGCTTTCTACCTCTACCAGCCAACGGTTCCTTCGTGGCGTGCGGGACAAGAAACTCCCAACGCAGCTGTGGAGGGCGAGGGCGGTTTTCACTCACGGAGCACAGTGTAGATGACGCAGCGAGAGGTTACCCAGCGTTCCCCACGCGCTGCTCACAGCGGCGGGTGCGTCGGCGGGACGGCTTTGTCGGCTGCTTTAGAGATGGTTGTTTTGGGCCTGTTTCGGCGCAGCTTCGCGTTTATTGCCCGATTGCTTCGCACCGCTTGATTAACTTGTTCGACAGCACCTCCTGGGTGACCCTAAACCCGGCGGAATTAAATGGTCGTACAGCAAAGACACGCTAAGAATTGATTTGCAGGGCGTAAAACAAAATGTAGAGACCACTTACAGACATCTGGCCGCTAGAGAGACGCTACTCCTTGCGCACTGCTTGCCACGTGTGGGACTCCGTTTACTACAATGGTGAATACCAATTCGGATGCCGAAGGAAGAACTGGTTCTAGTAAATAGCTGCTATGAAAGTTCCATCAGCTTTCTCCGCAATTCCAAAGCTTACTAAACTAACTAGTTTAAATCGGCATAAACCGGAATCACTAAGCTCACATGCCGAATTGTTTCGGTGTCTGCGCTTGTGTCGCGCGGTGGTGTAGCGCCGAGCTAGCCCATCGGGATGGCAAGGTTCCGCTGTCTCACCCTTGGAAAGAAGCTCCTCTCAGTTTTTTTTTTTTCTACCGACGCACGGCCGGGGTATATACAGCGGTGGCGTCCGCCGCTCTAGCCCAGCGGCGGCCGACGTTGCTGCGTTCGGAACGCCGCCCCCGCGAATTCCAGGCAACGGCTGGCAGAATCAATGGTTTCAATCTTTGTAGAGCCACACGTGTGAATCAACTAATTTCACATGGGCAATTGTTGTGGATGTCGTTGAAAGTTCTGCTTTCCCAATCAGCTTCCCAGCGCGGATTGGAGCCAGTTTTTTTATGTTGAATTCCAATGGCAGATCCCGAGTGATCACCGTGCTCCACCGCGGAGCTCGCCGACTCCGCGAAGAGCAGATACTCCGAAGCTGCCTTTGGAACGCAGCCGCTCCCGCCGGAAAAAAGTGCGGAACCATGACGGGAATAGGAAATCCCCAGCATTCTTTGCGTCGCGCCTTCCCGAAATCGTTGGTTCCCGCGGGCGCCTTCATTTCGCCCTGCGCGGCTGGAGGAGGCAGAGAAGGCGAGCACTGGCCGGAAGTGCAGACGGCGGCGACGTTGGCGACGTAAGCGCCCTAGCGATTTTTCGGGGGAGCAACTTTTCTTGCTCCACGGAGCGATCTCGGCTGCGACGGCGCTCCCGATCTGCCATTGGAACGCGCCTGCTCCAGACAGAGCAGAAAAGTTGCTCCAAAAGTGCTCCGCATCTGCCACTGGAATTTAACATTATGCAGAATGTAAGTAAATCGTCACGTTACGGCAACTAAATCGGTCGACTTCGCGGTGCAAAAAATGCAACGTCTTCATCGGAGTCTGCCAGTAGCGCCGGACAGGCAGTCAGCTCCACAATGTTTGCTGGGGCAGTGAAGTCAAATTCCTGTACGCGCAGGCTCGATCACATGTTACGGCAAGAGCGTGTCTTCGCATCCACGAGCCAACACGGGAAATAATGGTGCGTAACAGCCGTTAATTTGCTGATGCAGACTGACTGTCGAGCTTATAAATCGACCCCAATCTTCATCAGTCGGTAAATAGTTTCTTTATTCTGTTGACACCCCGCGGCTAAGTATGCGATTACATTCTTGCAGCTGTATTGCTCTTTTACCAAGACGGTGCCAAAGGTGAAGTTGCTATTTGCACGCCTCAGAAGTCCTGTTCTCGCATCTTCGTAGAAATGTTGCAGAACTGGGGTTACTATTGGCGGTGTGGAACTCCATGCAGTGCTTCCTGTTGAGATTCTTCCCAGCAAACAACGACGCTGCCTTTGAGCCAGCCTACGAGTGGCTCTGTACACAAGCACCCGATAGTGCGCGCATCAACCAATACATCTTCCGCGCGCCCATCTTGTTCAGCGGTTCCGGGAAGCGTGCGCAAGCTACATCGCTTATGGGCCAGGCGGGGGACCTTGTACATTGAACACCCTGCCCAAAACTTCAACTTTACGCGGAGCATCCCTTTTCAGGAGTCCCCGTTAGCGCCGAATTTCGAATAGCCTCGAGTACCGACTCTATAGCTTTGCAAGGTGCTTGTCGAAGCTTCTGGCGAATACAACATTGTTGTCGAGGTAGGCGAGGCAGGTTTACCACTAAAAACCAACCAGCACAGGGCCCACTACCATTTGGGACGTCGAATAACCTATGAATTACAGAAATGGCCTCCCTTTGAACTTGTTCATCCGCCTGGCGTCATAAAAGACGTCTTCTCAGAGTGTAGAAAAACTGCGCCTGAGAGACAAGACAATAAGAAAGGGACAGGACTCACCCGTCCTGTCCCTTTCGTATTGTCTTGTCTCTCGCTCGCAGTTTTTCTACCTTTAAAATTGCAATACCAACTATCCCAACCACAAGCTGTTCTCAGAGTATCTTTTTACGTTTCTCTTCAACCTGTTCCCTGGCATTTGTAGGAGACTTGGGCTAATCGGCCTTTGGAGACGTCACAAAAAAATTCAGGACAAAATAAAATTGCTGACGGTTACGATAGTTCCCAATGCGGAGTTTGTGCACAGCGCGCACTGGAGTCTAATCGGTCACGACGCATAGCTGCTGCATCTAAGGATGTGATCACGTGATCGAAGCGCGTCGCTGCCACTGATCCTGTTGCAAATTGTGTTTGAATCTCCCGCGCAAATGTGACGTGATCCGAATGAGCCACGCAACAAGGAGGACGTCGAAGAAGCGTTGTACAGCAGCACGTCCTGGCCTTCTGTGCTCTTTGTGAACTTGTAAGAACAAGACGCTTGCTTTCATGAATGTCTGGTTTTGCTTCTTTATCGGTTGCACTAGGCCGTGAGGCAGGGTTTTTCCACGCATGTCTGGCGCGGCCTCGGCATACTTCCCTCTCCCTCGCACTTGTGCCATACTTTCATCCTCCGCTTTTCTGCGGGCTGGAGCATCTTCAGTGGCCTCTCCGTTCTTTCAGTTATCTCTTAGCGCGATCGCCGCCGGGGTGCGTGTCGCGCCGCCTCGGCATACCACCCTCCCCCTCACACTTTCGCCACACTTTCGTCCCCGTTGTCTTTCTGTTCTCTTCGGTGTCCCCTTCGTTCGCTTGGTTTCGAGGGACGACGTCGCGGTCAAACCGCACAAGGCGGCGTTTAGGTACTGCGAACTAAAAAAGAATCTTTTTGTTCCATCTCGGTAGGACGGCAGAAGGCAAAATCCATCATTTGGCCCCAGCTCACTACGTAAACTGTGTAACATGGTCCGTGCGTAACAAGAAAGAAGGAATGCGTTATGCCTAGTTTTAAATTATTTCAAAACGGATTACGCAAAGATAAGCTTTAAAAATTCAAGAGAGCTAATGTGTAACCTCTGAGTTGAAGCAAAGTCACCCAGGAATTAGTGTCTTCAACTGCGGCGCTTGAAATGACAGTAACTCTGGTAAACCTCTCTCCACAGGGCGCTGCTAAGAGATCATTCAGGCCACTTTAAAAAAACTAGCTGGACCTAACTATTTACGTAACAGAGGATTGCCAGGAGGAGCTGTTTCGTTTTTATTCGGTTTTACACATAAACACCACCAAACACGATTAACCGCGGCACGGTGAAAATAAATGTGCGATACTGTTCGTCTTATCTGGTGGTGATGTCCGCGTATGAATAGCGGCGGGAACGGCTGTGTAGCATTCCACGTCACACTCTCTCCCCCTCCTGTGCGTTTTGGCTGCGCCGCTGATCCGTGCACCTCGCCGCGTCTCACACTGGAGCACAACGCGCGACGCCTCGCTCTGTCAACCCCTTCCCGCGTCTCGACTGCTGCCGCGCCGTCTCCTCTCTCGCTATCTGGTATTTGGTACACAGACGCTTTCTGTTCGCCGACATTTTCCAGCTCAGTTAACCCCATAGGAATGTATAATTGTGGTGCACAGAGGGACTGTAAGTAAACAGCTTCACTTTAAATTTCTGATGGATGTTTTATCTAAGCGAGAAATCTTTATAAAAGCTATCCCCGCAGAACAACGCATAGGAAGCAGGGACGAGAAAGTAGACCAGTGAGAGCTGTGTTTGAAACTACCGCGAATCGGGACAAGTATCCCTCTGAGCATAGCTGCCAAATAACCCACTTTCGCTATAAACGTCAGCGGCCTTCTAGTTCAAAAGTATAAGTAATGGTGCAGATAGTCGCAAAAAAAATGGGCGTGGCTTTCGTCAAAACCCTATTCTGCGCCATATTTCATTACGGCTCGCAGCCTACATGAATACAAAGTATAAAATATTGGTAAGACTAATAATTAGAATCTCCTGTACTCTTTGTTCAAGACTATTTTTTTTTCAGCAAGCCCACTCTAGTGTTAGGAAGGGCCGCCAAAATAAGGTAAAATCAATCCCGGTGTAGATGCTCATTTGACCTCAAACATACAAATATATCACAGCCCGGACATTTATCCTTCTTAACCCATGTAGACTTTACATTCTTTATGACACCCAAGCAAGAATATCTGCTTTTGTTCACACGGAACAATGCAGGAGGCCCCCAAGGGCAGCGAACTTACATCATGGCCCTCGTTATGGAAAGCAGTAAGGTCTCTCAGAAGGTGAAGAATAAAACCCTCGGTTATCTGCAATAACAGTGGTAAAAAAACCTTTTATATCATGGAGCAACCCAACCTATAACAGTCAATTCAACGAAAGTGCTTGCCGCGAAAATACTGTTTCTTGTCGTTTAATTGTATTACCGTATTTACCCGACATTTTTTCTGAAGAAGTAGGCCGAAAAATCGCATGCGCGTTAGAATCAGATACAAAACCGAAACTGCCGAAACAGCGGAAATTTCGTCCCACCCATCGCCATCGCCATCTCAAGTAGGCGCCAAAGCTTTTAGCAACGATTTTTCGGACGCAGCAAGCCTAGGCGCCTAGCCTCTCTATCGGCGTTCACACAAATTGTCAAATCGTTTCACTTGCGCGCTTGATAACAGCAATGGCAGCAGCGGCTCCCACGCGTTCAAAACGAGCGGTCGGCTGAAGCGTGCACCTCTGGAGAAGCTCTCGGGATGGGCGTGCGAGGCGTGGGCTACGATCCCATCGACCATGGTTGAACGTTCGTTCAGAAGTGTGGCATCGCGAACGCGCTTGAAGGCACCGAGGATGAGATGTTGTGGTCTGCGGAGAGCGACGAGGAGTGAGATGAGTGAGATTACTTGGGGAAATAAATCGCCCGTTTCTATCGCATTCGTTTGTCTGGGTCACAAAGACGCGCGCGCGTTACAATCGGAGGTGCAAGTTTTTTCGGTTTTTTTGCCAGGAAAATCGGGTGCGCGTTAGAATCGGGTAAATACGGTAAAACCTAGAAACAAGCAACCGATCTTACGATTTGAAAGTACAAAATGTTTCATTTCAGCCGAGCGGCGGAAATTTGTTTTCTAATAAAACAGAATCTGCCCAAAACTTCCGATACAAAGCGCGCGTTTTCATTTTTATGCTACAGTGCAACTGAAATGGCATGTGATACAGCTTTTTATGAACAATATATGAGAACGGAACAGAAGAAGATGTACGAGTTATTTTTAGGACAGCTTGATGCGCCAATTCATCCACAATATTAAAATATTTCAAACAAGTCGCAAAACAACATTTCCTAAAACAGCGGAAACAGACGTACGACAACCTCAGCTTACAACTCCCCTTTAATCTCCTGTACACAAACGAGCGCAAAAGGCGACGTTCCATCTCATTAGCCCCCTCCGTTTGGAAAAAAAAAATTTATTTAGAAAGTAAAGTTTTCTAAAGTAACGCTATATATATTATTATATATATATATATATATTTATATATATATATATATATATAATATATATAGTGTGTGTGTGCGTGTGGGCGCGTGCGTATCCTTTTGGGGGGTGCATTTGTTACCGCGAACGCACCCTTCCCCCTGTAATTCGCCATCCCCCATTCGCGTGGTTTCCCCAGAGCTCCGCTTCTTGGACAGTTCAGTTAACGCTAAAATTTCTTATTCCCCACTTTTTTCCATGCCTCCATTCAGCTGTGGCAGGCTGTCGTCATACACACGGAAACTTCTCGGCCCTTACTGGTGAGCGATTTTATGGTAACTTCCACGCAGGACATACCTAGCTACTACAAGCACATATTCTTCTAATTGGTTGCGTTCCTGGCGCGTGCGCCCCGCCCCCACTGAAATAGTATTCTGCGTACTCTACAAACCCGTGGCACATCCTCCCTCGCCCTTCCGCGAAACGTACGAAGCGAAAAAACCCTCACCGTGTCTACATGGTCCCAGAGGGCTGTCCTCATACCTGCAAAAAACGGCAGCTGAGGATCCACCTGCAAGGTGAGTGGTGTTGGCATTTATATTTTACCACCAACATACTGGTGATGACAGAGGCGCCGACAACGAATTGGCACGTTTTCACGTACAGTGATGGCGGTACCACACCCTCGATTTGGAACGCTGTAGATTAGAAATGTTGTCCCTTTTGTATCAATTGTTCCTATGTACCGCCAGGATGATGGTCATTATCATTTCACCATGGTATTTCACTAGAAAAATTGTATTAAATACCTCCGAAGCTTTTTTGTGCATCCTAACTTGCGGGAACATTTAGGTTTACACTGACATTCTCGCGCAAATTTCGCGATTTATTTTTCGAAAATTTGTCATGAAAGCGTGCTCTTATGCCCAAAAATGATTTTGACGCTCGATCTGAGTCCAGTGTATCTTTTAAAACGGCTGTACATATAAAAATGTCAGTGCTATTCTAAGCAGAAAACAAATAACTAAAAATAGTGACGCAACTCTTGAAATTATTCTTGAAATATTTTTCAATTAAAGCAAACAATGACAGTCTAATGACGTAAATCAGTAAATCAGCGAAAGGTTTAAAGGTGTAGTTGCTGTAAAATTGCAAAAACTGCCGTACGTGGGCGAATGTCGGGCTGGACCCACCTTGGTAATATTTTTTGCAGTGATATTTACCCTGGATCTGTTTTCAGTTACAATGAATTGACGATATAACTGTATTGTAGTCAATGTAACATGCCCGAATTGCAAAAACAGAGCACTTTAAGAACATTGAAGAACACGCGCGCTTGAAAAAAAGGAAACACTCGCATCAGTCCTCACGTATACGCCAAAATGATATGTCACACAAAGCACGCAGGCGCCAGCCGGAAACTTACGGTAAATATAAGACGTGGGTCGACTGTCAGGGAATGCAGAAGGTGCCTTGCTTCACTCTGCGTAAAGTACAATCGAATAACTACGACCGCTTTAAGAGGTTCGTTTACCAGTCGCTTGCCTAAAACGAGTCAACAACCACTTAGCATCTGCTAAACAGTGCTAGTCTAGGTGGGGCTATATGTTCATATCATGATGATGTTTCCAATTTAGAGTGGAAGTAGTATGCCGAGGAAAATGAATAAGCATTTATGTCAGCCAGAGAGCATGTTGGTACGGGGATGTCGTCCGCCTGCCTGCTCCTGATCCGGGGCGCGTTGCACCAGTGCTTCTTCAAGTTCCAAAGCCTGGCTGGTCAGTGCAGGCTCTCACTGCTCCATGGATGGGTTGTTAACGTGGTTGAGATTTTGTTGGCAGGAGAATGCGAGCTGATACGTAGTAAGGGTGACTTGCAGAGCGGGGAGTCTGGTAAGTTGAGGGGTTGTGGGATTTCAGAGAGAACTGTGTGATTGTTAATGAATCTCCGATGTGTACGCGCCAGCCATAACCCTCATCATCGAGTAGGTTCCCGTGTCATTGAAGTTATCATCCCCGTCTCGGTAGCCACGGCACCGGTCTTGTTCCATCATTCTTCCGTTACATTTTGGGGCCGTAGGACTCGGGAATATGACCGCGTGCTAGCCGAAGGAGACCACCTACGTACCCTCCAGCTTGACGTTCGTAGAACCCCGTGATTTTGGCCGCCGTTGGCCGCCGCTGACTGTATAGTCCCGCCCTCATAGGGAAGCACCAGGGATGGCCCTCACCGAGTTATGGCTGTGAAATGACGAATGAAGTGATGACCGACCGTAAGCGCGCAATGGATAAGCTGCGCCAGCAGCAACGCATCCTTCCCGGAGCTATTGCGAGACTGCGCAAGGCAGCGAGTGAGTTTCTGCAGGTCGCGTCACCGTCTCCGCATGACTTGGAAGAGGCCATTTACCAGCTCGACAGCAATTACTACGGTCTTCTTCACCGCAAGTGTACTAGAACCTTATTACTTTGACGCCTTGGCGTACAGAGGAAATATATGCCGTGCCCGCAACCGGCTGCGCTCCTGCCTTGAAGTCTCTGAAGGCGTGCGGCATGAGATAAGAGCAACGGCACTTTAGCCTATGCAGACTACCCTTCTCAGCGTGGCATACGCACATCGACCTCAACAGTTGTCTGATCGAGGCTACAGGCTCCTACTTTTCACGGTGAATCCACGTGGGTGCAAGGGGTTTCAGGACCGTACGGCGATGACTGCCGAAAGTCACCCGAACCATCCCCATGTTCTCAACCTTGACCACTACGATCCGTTTGTAACTCTTCTTACCGGAGCAGTCCCTGAGGGGGAGCGGGCGAAGCAAATTTAGGCAGATTTGGCCGCTTAGCGCACACTTCGACGTCCGCAACCTCTACCGGAAAGCGTGAGGCCAGGAGCTTCTCTCGAGAACAACTGCTCCAGGATGGCAGTGCAAGAATCCGTTCCGTCCAACGCGACGTGCAACGCGGAAAAGCGCTTCTTGCCTTTACCGGAACACGAGACGACGATGGAAACCAATTCCTCCGGCAATGTTTCTTAAGTCTCCGCAAAGGTACAAGCCGTCATTACAGCCCACGCTACTTTATATGAGAGGGGAAAGGTTCGACGACAGTTTTCCATGCAATGACCATAAAGACAGAAAAACAATGTACTATCACTGCATACTAAATGTTCAAACCCGCAAGGAATTTCTCGCGTGCGGGAGTAGGGAATAGGACGAACCGGTTCGACCTGTTAGAATTGAGCGACATGACTGGACAACGGAGTCGTAGCTACGCGTTCACGTTCACTGTCACGTGAGGCATTCGCTGTTCCCAGCTGCTGAGTCCCCACAGAATAAAGCATCGTCATATACAGCGAGGATCAGGACCACCATCGAAATACTCTCAAGGCCGAGCATCCTGCCACATCCTTTTTCACCGTCTGTATTCGGTCGCAATACGAGGCCGCGAGGCGTCGTGCCGCAGTGTAAAACTCGCAGCGTCGTGAGGCGCCAAAGAACAACACCTCTGCGTACTTGAAGACGACTTTTACTGAATCGGCACGTTCAAGCTGTGCCGCAGCGCAAAGGTGTCCCAGACGCGTCAAAGCGGCGCCTCCGCGTACTGCTACGGCAAGCCAACCTGCCACTCAAGCTTTTGTACAGACTGCGTGACTCTCTGCGCGAGCATCGTCCCAAGGTGAATGTACTCGACCACCGGTAGCAGAACCTTCATCGCCGGAACATGTTCGAGACGCAGCGCCAGCTGGGGAAGCTGAACAGCCAGCAAGTTCGGCACGCAGTGAAGCGCTTGCACCTATTACGGGCAGACCTGCGCGTTGCAGGCGCGGGAGGATGTTTAATCTACCGATGGGTATGCTCCAGAGATAACTATCATCATCGAGTAGATTCCGTTGTCATTAATGTTATAGTCCCCGTTTTGGGCAGCCACGGGTCCGGTCTCGCTTTACTCATTCTTCCGTTGCAATTGTAAAATGCTTATTTGCCGAAAAAATAAATGCGCAGAGGTGAAATAAAAATAGCAGCCGACTTTTGCGGCCCACAGGGCTTGTTAGCTTGCGCAAGTAGCTTTATAAAGCAGGGTTGTCATTTTATTCGGCTAGCATCACATACATATCGTCAGCCGCTGCGTTTGATGCGTTTTGCATTTGCACGAGCAGGAATTTGCAGTGAAAGACATACCGAACCTATCATTCCCCAGTCCTGGCAAACTCCACTGCTGCCAAAATTACAAACTATACTCGCACCCACTCCCCAAACTCCATTGAGATGCGGCGGCCCTGTTTAGGCAACTAACTCGTTCCTGCATGGCACCCCATTACATGCGATGTCTGCGACAAAGCGACCACGTGCAATGCAATTCGCTGTTCCAAGCACGTTTTACCACATTGTGAGAGAACGTGCCGGCCACGACGTGCACCTTCCACGTTCCCAACTATGCAAGAAGCCTTGAGAGGCCCAGCTAGAAAACCCCGACCCTTAAGAACAACTCTCCTGGATAGGGCCAGAGTCCTTCAATGCTTTACTGGTCACGAAACTTCCGCGCTCATTTCATATGGGGACCGCGGGCGCCACTACAGGCGCCACCGCCGCACGGAGGGCATCCAGCCGCCGCGCTTGCGGCATATTGGCGAGCTCTTGGCGTGCAAACGCTCGCTGCTTTTTGGTGTCTGCGCGCTGATTAAGTGTGCTTTTTTTCGTAGTAGACAGCGATGAATAGTCCAGTCATTGTGTATATCACCTGCCTTCAATGGGGTTTTATTTTTCCAAGTAAATTACCGTAGATTTCGGCCATGAACGGCAACGGTTTCTGCGTCCTCTGGCACAAGCGCTGCGCCGTCGTGTTTACGATTCTTTAAATCGCTATTGCTGCTTTTATTAAAGCAAAAGTTGTAAATACCACACATACGGTAGCTGCGTAGTCACGGACTGCTGCTGGGCTTATCGATAATACAATAAAAAAAAACTGAAAGAAATCAAGTGCGCGTCGTTCAGAATACGCTATTAATGAATCCGTTCATTGCTCTGGAATGCACAGAACGCTAAAAGAGATAGCCCAATAGTATTGCCGTTTCGATGAGTTGGTACATACTTGAGAACATCTAAAAAGCGCTGCAGAAACGCGAACGATCAAAACACGAAGAGATATATGTTGCACCGTGTGTCTTTCCGCTTCAACGCTTTGCAATCCTTTAAAGAAAAGGAAGCGAAAAAATATCAATAAAACTGATGTTATCACACGCAACAAAAAAATTTCAATATTACGAAGGGAAACAAAGGAACGTGGTCCAGCGTACAAAAATTATTTTTTTGCGCTGCGATGGGCAGCACTCGGAGGAAACAAAGTATTGCGAAGTAGCCAAGAACGACGCTAAGCTTTTCTGAACGAAGTTTATTAAAGCGACCTCCTGCTCCACAAAAGACTAGAATGAAACAGAAACGCCGAAGAAGCAGTCCGTAGTGTGACGTGCACAGATGAACGTCGATAAAGTGAGTTGCGCGGCGTTTGCTATGCATGCATTACTCTCGCAACGTTATTAATTTCAGACATGCAAATACGATCGAAATCATTGTCGAAGAAACAAAAAACTCAGTTTAAGCATATCGTTACCGTTTTTTCGGTACCGTTTACCGTGTTACCCGAAGCCGCTGGCGACGGTGAAGCCTGTGCCGGTAAGTTACCGTTCGCGGTAACTCTCGTGCTGCGCAGTCGACTCCCGCAAACACGGTAAACAATAACGTAAACACGGTAACGATATGCTAAAACTCTCTAATATCAAGTTAGCGACAAGGTGACACCCTTTTCATATCAAACAATATTGCCCGACGGGACGTACGACATGGAGCCCCGACTAGAGCCGCCGCCCGCGTAGGAAACGTCAGATAAGAAAACGGTTGAAACGCCAGATAAGAAAACCGGAAGGGGCTACGCGCGGTTACAAAGCAAACAAAACGAACCCTAAGGGATTTTTTTGCGGAAGTATGAAAAGTAAAAGCACAAGGACGTCCCAAAGCTTGATTTACATGTGAGCCTGAGTGCAAGGTAATACAAGTTTGCAAACAGGTAATGAAGCACCGTTACTACCTGACTGATCTGACAAAAATCCGGCTTTAAATTAGCCTTGTACAATTCTAGGTCCAGGATGCTCTCAAAAGGGTACATTGCTTTTTTTCATTCTCACACACAGTGCATTCCCACACACTGTTACACTTTTATAATCGAAGCTGAAATCTCCCGTTTCTTGCCCTTGGAATGGCGCGCTTCCATTTCTCACGCAGCTCCCCGATGCTCGGTGAACAGAACAAGGAAACATTCTGTTGTATCGTTGTGCAAAGAACGACATCCCGGGACGCAACACGTGTTCGGCATCGTCGTTGTACTACTTCAGCCGCATCACAACAGCGCGAGGTGCACGTTCCATTTTTTTTTTTTCCGCACAAAACAAACACAACTCGCCGCGTCTCCGCCGTTCGAGCCAGCGCACCGCCGCCTGAGGAGTCACCTCACAGAGATGGTGGCGCCACTGCGCGGCGGCCAAACGCTGCATATGAAGCTCTCCCATTGAGTTACTGAGCAGTTTCGTGACCAGTAAAGCATTGAAGGACTCTGGCGGTTTGTACTGGTTCATGGAGCCCCGACTAGAGCCGCCGCCCGCGTAGGACTGCAAACAAGTAGTATGCTCTCGTAACAGAGTATAATACTACTACGTTCAAAAGGTCATGAAGATGAAGTACAAGTTTCGTGTCGCAATTCCTGCTCCGCGATAAAGTTTCGCAATTACTTCGCTATAAAATTATTATTCCTATTGTCCAAATAAAAACGATAATAATTTTATCGCTAACTTCAGTCAAATAGTCGGGGTATTAAAATTCAACGTGAAAGCTGTCGGGAGCGCAGAGCTGTAATTCCCCAGAGATGGGGCTCCGTCCTTCGCTCTTTGTTACCACCCCTCACGGTTTCCCCCTCTCCATCACACTCCTCTCTTGATGAAGTGAACAGAGGTTTGTCCAATGCAATTCAATTTTCCCGCCTCCCCAGTGCTCGCACGCCTTCGCCTGGGACAGCTCACCCCCTTTTCTTTATGTTTTGTTTCTCGTTCTACCTGGAACAGCACGAACGGGAGTGCTCTTCTTTTTGGGCTTGCTTGCTTTCATCTCGCACGTGCTAGAGCCCTTTCTGCGCCATTTCCAGCCCTCCGTTTTCTTTTCTTTTTTTCTTCAGCGGCGACTTTTTGTAGCGTAAGCTACACTGGCCGAGGTTGAGCAGTTTCGCGTGGACACTGAAGGGCCGTGCTGCGCAAGCGCGAGTAGCTTTGGATTGGATTTAAATTGGATTGAATTGGATTAAATTGGATTGGATTGGATTGGGTTGGGTTGGAAATCTAATCCAGTTGGAGTACGGGTGTGAAGAGAATTGGGTCTGCACATTCGCCGGTCTGCTCATTCCAGAGGAGTGACGTCATAGCCACGGCAGACGCACTCGCACCGGCGCGTGCCCAGCTGTGCGCCTCCGTTGCGCAGTAGCCAAGTCTGACGCTGCGCCGGAGTCGCTTGATAGCCGTTTCGCGTAGCTCCTGGAGAGCCGTGCTGCGCATGCGCGAGGAGCAGTGACTGGACCGGACTGAACTGGGCTGGATTGGATTGGATTGCTGAACCTTAGCTCACGCTACATATATATACACTGGCATAGCCGAGCTAAGCCACTGCTAATTTTTTTCGCTTACTGTCGTAAAAACCAACCCACTCAGAATTCCGAACTAAATGGACGCGGGTACCGCAGGTTATTTATAAATATTTTGCCTCGAATGTACATACCTGCCGCTTTTTTGCGCTAACTAATGGGGACATGTATGACAAGTACCCGCGGTTCCACGAGTTTCGAACAGTTCTGCCTGTACAAACCTCTTGTTCAAGTATCTTTTTAGCTTTTGGTCGGAAGACTGAATCAAGGGAAAAGAGGGTATCTTTTCTACGCCTCTGTTTGGGTGCGTGACGCCGCGGGACTATGGTGGACAGATACCGTGACATCGGACGAGATACCACGACAAGCCGGGCCCCTAAAGTGCTTTAAGGGCACAGGGTAAGGCGCAATTTCATAAAAATGACTTTGTTTCCCTTCGCAATTAGGGGCGTTCACTTCCTTGTGCACAGTTTACATATTCACACTTCTCTTAGAAAGTCGTATTTCTCGCTCAAAAACCGTTTTTCCGTAAGCAAGTAGTAAGAGACCACATCCTCTTTAAGAATGTTCTCCGTGTTGTCATTTTTTAATCAAAAAACTTCCAGTTACAGATCAAAACGGTTTTCTGGAACTAGCTGTATTAAGAAGTAGCTTAGCAGCTATTGCATGCCCGATTTTTTAGCGAGGACAATGCAATGACTCTGTTGCACATTTTTCCCACATTTGTCCTCCGGAGACGCGCACAAAAAACGTCTTTTTGGGGCTTCCCACTCTCAAGACTGCAACGTTGAATGCTGTTCTTTCGTTCAATCATGATAGCAACGCACTCGCAAGCACTTTGACATCATCCGCATCAAAACTTGGGCGCAATACCACCATCAAGTGGCTGAAAGAAGCTCAACACAAGCGAAAATACTTTGCGAACAGAGCTGTGCTATGGTGCACAAAATAGGCAAGGAAGGACAGACTACAAGCTGAAAAAAAATTATTTCGACAATTATTACGATGCTGGTGTTTTTTAAATAAATGGCTCCAGCGGTGTTTTCTGGCAATAAAAGTGTTGTTTTTCGCCTCTTCTCTCACTTTAAACTCTAATTATCTCAAAAGACTTTTTTTATTACGTAGGTACCATTCTTTCCGACATCTTTAAGGACAACGAGCTGATTTATTCCCCTGTCATCTACATAACTTGTCATACCTACTGTGCTAGAATTGAAAATATGCATGCAACCGTATTTCTCTTACTCAACTTTTAATGCCTAAATAATGTTAAAATGTTGGTACTAACAGACAAAAATTATAAAAAACTTAAATTTTGATGGATGTTCCTAGTTCTTTACATATGTCGATAATTTTATTAGATGCCGAGAAAAATGTACCTCAAATTGGCAAAAAATGCATTGAAAGTATACCCTGTGCCCTTAATAAATCGATGAAGCATTGGGGACTCTCGATGCACGTTCCGGCGATTTTTCAATGACGTCTGCAAAACTTGTTGGCGCGACTGGCAGCCACAGACCTAAGTCACCGCCAAGAACCATGGCTGGGCGATTGTAGTGGGTCGTTTTGATTGTATGAGAGCATGAAATTTTATACAGCAAACACCACGCAGTCACAAACAAAGTAATGACCAACAGAATCCTTCAAGTTCCCCGACTCGACCTTCGACAAAATGCTCAGATTACTCACGGTTAGCTGGTGCAGCGTGTTTACCGAGTCCCTGTAGTCTCCCTGGAGGACATCGAGTAGTCTACCCCCGTTGCACTGCCTGCGTGTGTATGAAGACCCTGTTGTTTGTAATAAATTGCTAATAAAACTTCTAGTTCACGTCGAAGAGTTACGACTACCTTTCAGGACACGCGAACGCCTCTATACACCAATTAACACTCACACACAGTTTCGCTCCTAACGTGAAAGCCCGCACCTAAGCGTGACGCAACCGCTGCCTGGCAAGTTTTATTTTGCTGTCGACCCATTAAAGACTTTCACGCCTAAAAAGACGCTTTGCTGCCAGTGGTCACTTCTAAAAAAGCTTAAAACGTAATAGTAATGTTCAAAACAAGCTGCTACAACCCCACCTCAAGTAGATGAGAGGGGTTTACACTTTCAGAAAATACACATAAGCTACAATGCGGGCTGTAATGAATGGATGCGTAATGTGTTGAGATAGCTGAGGATATTAACCGCGAGGCGAAAGCTTGCGTGCGTAAATTCTTTTGTTGTTGTGATATGTACTTATTAATCTTAATCACACTCCGCGCTTTGATCTTTGTCTTCACCGGAGGGAGAGATAAGTGCTTTTGCTATTCATTTGCATCAAGAAAGGAGCAGCGGTGACCATGAATACTGCTTCCACACCCGTGTTCAGAACCGCAACATCTTAACCACTTGGGTCGAATTAGTGTCTTTTATATCCGATATTTCGCAATCATCGCTGTAGAGCAGCCCCGCAATAGTATAGCTAAATGTTTGCTCACATGAGCCGTAAAAATAACTGAAAGGGAACATTTCTCATCAGAGCGATCAAGTGGGCATGGGGAGGGCGGCAGGGGTGGGTGGAGCGTCGAGGAGGAACTGTTAAACTCTCCTCCATTTCGAATTTTCCCCACTCCCAAAAGACTCCAGCTTCACATTTTTTAAGTGGAATGAAATGATTATATGTGATTTGCCTCTCAGTTTCTGCGTCCCTTAGTAAACGAGTACAAGTCGAATACTGGAGTAATATTTACGCATTTCACAAGCAGAAGAAAATAAATAACGTTATTGCTAGAAGCGCGCGCCCCGAGTGGTCACCAAGAAAGGGAGGGATGGAGGGACGGAACAGTGGATGTTCACATTCGAGCGTGGTTATACGTGCTGTCCTTACGTACGTCTCGAATGAGTTAACTCATTGCAAACGCGGTAGGCCCTCCTCAGTCCTATTCAGGCCTCGATTGTCATTGTTTTCAAGGGGCGAGGTAATTGATAGCGGTTTGTCATTCTTGCTGCCATGCTTAGCGCTTGTAGAGCAAGTGGTAAAGTATCTCCGGTGAATGTGAAGAGTAATGACACAGCTGCGATTAAAAGAAAAAGACCTCACGGCGTGTTTTCGCAACTTGCAGCCGTCATTTCAACGATAACTAACTAAAACAAATAATGCCCCCCCCCCCCCCAAAAAAAAAACAAAGTAAATCAATACACAATACCCTTTCCTCGTTATAATTGCGCAGTAGAAAAAATAGTTCCTTGCTTCATGGTTCTGCAGCGGTCGCTTGACGAGCTTTGCCAACTGAAAGGCTTGTCGTACGTATTACGAGAGCACATTAACCGATGGCTCAAACACAACGACGCTTATTAGTATACAAGTTTGTGGAATTCTTGTGATATTGAGGGAGATAATCACAGTCGCAGGCATGAACAAGTAAATTAGCTTGCAAAGTATTTGCATTGAGGAAGTAATGTTTATAACGTTCCTGAAGTTCGCCGAAAAAAAATGAATGTGCCGCGGGTGCTGCAGTACCAAATGCCGGTAAAAACTTAAAGTAAAATGTTTCAAAATATTCAGATTGTCCATACATTCCGTAAAAGAGAAAGAAAAACGCACTTTTTCAAGGGCACTGACCTCCGTCTTATTTGTATTGTGAGCTTCGCCTAAAACAGCCACTTAAAAACTGTTTCTCATTCCCCGTTTTATTCGTTCACTTTCGCGAACGATCCGCCAGCCACCTGCATGGTTTACTCAGTTTGATGAAAAACGGCCCAAAAGAAGCACCCCTAGCCAGAAAAAATATTTGTTTATTTAACAGCATTATAGTTTTTGTATAGTACTATACAGTACTAACTAAAACTTTACTTCGTAAGCTTATGGCGGTATTTCAGGCCTAGGTAAACGTTTTCACTGCAACATTTACCACGCGGTATAGTGGCATCCGCTCGGCCTCCTTGAAAATACGAACTTTCTTTCTGTGCGAAGTACGCAGGGACTATCTTCTTTTTGGATGTTTTTCGTTTTATTTCACGTTGTTTTGTTCCCCACATAACTTTCTGAAGAGGTTGCGCAGCTAGCATGAAATTTTAGCGGAAACACTAGCGCCCTTGCAATGTTACAGGTCACGTGACATACAACGTAGAGAACGTTGATAATCAACCAACACTTGTGAATCGCTGTTCAGCGATGCAGGCGTGTTCATTGACCATCAAAGTGTTTTATATTATAACACAGTGTGTCAATGCAGCTTGAATTCGCCAATTCAGAAACGTAAGGTTTTATTGGAGCCCTTCGCAACAACGACGCGCAAAAATGGGAACGCTGAAGCAGCAAGGTGTGATCCATTCATTTCTCGCGTCTAGTATGGTGCTCTCCGTCTAACATCAATGATGAAACAACCGAAAGCTCCAAAATGTTGCGGGTCGCAACACTCCATTGCTTCCACCACAAGAGCGTTTGCTGGGGAAGTGCTATTGAACGGGTGACTCACTTGAGTGTTGTCCCGGCAAGGAATTGTCCGTACCACTTGCCGCTCTGGTTCCGAGGCCAGATCACTCGCATTGTCTGGGAAGACAAGCACAAAATATTCAAACCGGTGGGCTCGCGCCTAGAAACCAGCTGTGGCAACAGATTATGTCGGCAAGTTGCGAGTGAAAGAAAGCAGCCGGAGCTATATTGTAGTCCGCAATAAGGTTGCAAAAGGGGAACGATTAATATAGATGGTTAATTAGAGATGGTTCAAGGCGGAGGTCGACTCACGTCATCTAGCAGGGCGATGTGGGTTATCTCTGGCGTGTCGTAGACGATGCTCTCGTACGGTCGGCACACGTAATTTGTAAGCGTGAGCGCCACCAGCATTATTGCCATGGTGAAAAGCATCAGCACAGAGCAAACCGGGAAGGATAGAACCACGGCTATAAGCATGGCCAGCCCGGCGTAGTTGGACGACGTGCTGGACCACGGGGGAAAAAGAATGACACGTCACTGTCACTATTTGTATCGACTCAGAACGCGCCGCCCGATTTCTTGTGCGTAACTGCTATCGTACAGGTCCGCGCAGAAGTAAACGGAGCACGGGAGCGGTGGCCGAACTGCATCGTGGCGCCGCGTATGGGCGCCGACGGGAACCATGGAGCGCCGGTCAAAGAGTGTGTTCGCACTGCCCCCGCCGCCCTATCTGATATGTTTAATTGCCGCTCTGCTGGCGTGTCATGCTCGGCGAGACGGTCTTCAAAAGGCAGCGCTGGGCTATAGAGTGGCGCTGGTTGCATTGGCGCTCGCAGGCATCAGCGGTGACCGAATCTGCTGCTCATGAGCTGGAGGAAGGGGCGCGCGCCCTTCAAACGTGCCTTGTTGCGCGCTGTAAAGGGCGGTATAAAATTGTAGGTCGCTGCGGTTTGGTATAGCATGTCATTGCGATATAATTAATTGTAAGCCGCCAACAAAATCGCCACGTACAATATAGGAATCACATTCACATACATTTCCGTTGTTCGAAAAAAAAGAAATCTTGCTTGCGAGATTTCTTCTTTAATGTCGAGTTTGTCCCAAGTTATTGCTGCCGGTCAGTATAGGTCTGTTCTGAAGAAAGGGAAACAAAAAATGTCCATGCGGTGGAAATTCTGCATTATAGAACACCGTAAAGAATAGGTAAAATTGTTGCTTGCTATCACAGCGGGCCTCATAGGGCGCATATTTTCTTGTCGCATTAACCCTTTCGCTCCCGTTGACGAGGATAGCCGTCATAAGATTTTGTACCAAATTAACTGATTAAAAGTATCGTCGCCATCGTTCATGACGACTATAGGCGTCATCGGTGATTCTGAGGCCTTGATGGCGCTTTTTTGCAGAACATTGAGGTCATGCAGTGAAACCATCTTTCAATTCAATGCGGAGTTTAAATCTGCAACCCTTTCTTAACAAATACAAGGTGCTCGTTAAAAATAATAATGTCGGTTTTAAGGCGACAACAAAATATGCGCC
The DNA here is from genome assembly GCA_013339765.2 of Haemaphysalis longicornis. NCBI lineage: Eukaryota > Metazoa > Arthropoda > Arachnida > Ixodida > Ixodidae > Haemaphysalis > Haemaphysalis longicornis. The sequence continues at coordinate 76,023,871 of CM023451.1, forward strand.
CCATAAGGCCCGCTGTGATAGCAAGCAACAATTTTACCTATTCTTTACGGTGTTCTATAATGCAGAATTTCCACCGCATGGACATTTTTTGTTTCCCTTTCTTCAGAACAGACCTATACTGACCGGCAGCAATAACTTGGGACAAACTCGACATTAAAGAAGAAATCTCGCAAGCAAGATTTCTTTTTTTTCGAACAACGGAAATGTATGTGAATGTGATTTCTATATTGTACGTGGCGATTTTGTTGGCGGCTTACAATTAATTATATCGCAATGACATGCTATACCAAACCGCAGCGACCTACAATTTTATACCGCCCTTTACAGCGCGCAACAAGGCACGTTTGAAGGGCGCGCGCCCCTTCCTCCAGCTCATGAGCAGCAGATTCGGTCACCGCTGATGCCTGCGAGCGCCAATGCAACCAGCGCCACTCTATAGCCCAGCGCTGCCTTTTGAAGACCGTCTCGCCGAGCATGACACGCCAGCAGAGCGGCAATTAAACATATCAGATAGGGCGGCGGGGGCAGTGCGAACACACTCTTTGACCGGCGCTCCATGGTTCCCGTCGGCGCCCATACGCGGCGCCACGATGCAGTTCGGCCACCGCTCCCGTGCTCCGTTTACTTCTGCGCGGACCTGTACATTTGGCATGTCTCTTTCTCTCCTTTCAGCAATTGTGCCTTTTTCATTACATATGCTTTACTACACTCGTGAACAACTTGAAAACGACAACCGAACTGGCCCTTGCGCCTCATAATTCCAGCCGGCTATTATTACTCCGCGCGGCCAAGAAGTGCCTTACTACGGGTATTTTGAGAGTGACACTAGTCGTTTCCGTGATTTTCTCGCACTTAATCTGTTCATAAATTCCTGCAGCGACGACGAACCAACTAGGTGTCAAAAAGAAGGCGAGGTTACGCATTAAACAAAATCTTGTTTCAAAATGAGGGCGCGTTGACATCCGGGTCCGTCGCTTCGACGGACCCGGATGCGCTGCATGTAGTAATACACTACGCGTGAGTTATTTCCGTCCTTGTAATCGAAGTTCCTTTCTTAAGGAAAATATGCTTAAGACGCGAAGCCTTCTCCCTTGAAACCCGAGTCAAAGTAAAAATCCAAAATGTTAACTTCATCGACCATGTCGGGATGGCACAAAAACCCTCACCTGACATCAAGCGAGACTGTTTTTCAGATATTTTTTTGTTTGCTCGCCCATTGATCCTAAATCAAGGTTCACGTGTCATCTTGTGGCACAAATTTGTATTTTAATTCCTTCGTGCCGAAGACTGCGTCAGAATGGAACCACCATCCCACCACGATCATCAGCAACACTGATCCTACTTCACTCGAGACGACCGTGTCAAACAATTTTTGAACTTGTATTACTCACTCCTCGTTGCAACGCCATATAGGCCTCGAGTGTACTGTAACTAATAAATAAAATTAATACTGATACCAAGGCGTTGGGCTGGGCTAGTTGGTATATGTTTGAATGGAATAAAAACCAGCGGTGTCTTCTGTGTCCTGTGTTTACCGCTGCTTTTTATTCCATTGAATTAATACTGGCAGTTAACCCGGAAACCCAAAGTGCCGCTACATTGACGGCCCTCACCAGAAACTCACAATACTGCTGTACGAATGTCCTCCTTTTAAGCTCTCGCTTTATCTCACAATTCCCCCTACTAAATAAAAGGCGCCCAAAGTGTTTTTCAGACCAACGTTTTGTTACTTTCGGCCGGCCTATTGCACTAGATGGTTACTCCCTACTTGTGGTTCCTTTCCCGGAATGCTCAGCTGCCCGAATATTAGCTGGCTTAAGTGTTATCGGCATAAAGTGAGTTCAGCATCCAAGAGTTCGGCATTACGCGTTAAACCCAGTCTAGATTGAGTAGCATCAGAGTAGCACTCAAACAAAACCTACCTAAGGTACACCATTTTCTCGAATGCACACCCCTGATAGCAGTGTTCCGAATTTCACTCCAAAAACGCTTTTAAAGCTACATTTTCGCCATCCCACGCTCTCTGCCACATACCCCGCATCGCCATGTATCTAGTACTATGACATGTGTCCGTGAGGTGTCGTAAGCCTGCGAAGCGTCAAAAAATACTTTGACGCAGTGCTTCCATTGGAAAAAAAAAAACTCTGATTATAGGCGCCAAATGAGCATGGTGGTCAATTTTTGAGTGCCTTGCCCTAACTTTAAACTGATAGGTGTCGTAAGCGTGATCTTTATGCACAAAGTTTGTAAGCCGCTTGCTAAGACATTTGTTATTAACACTTTCTGAGGCAGCCTCTCTGCATACAGGTACTGTGCCCTGATTCTGCGCCACAAACACATACGTCAGCTCCCGGAACCCGCACCATGAACCGATATTAAGACGGGGGTGGCTTGCAGGCCTTTCGTGTTGAAAATATTTGTCCAGCGATGCCTCACCGACCCAGCCCAACCAACCCCCAGCGGCATAACCGCATCCATTTGACATTATATAATTTGGTGTCAGCACCTGCGAGCGTGCCAATCAGTGCGTATAACCGAACACAAAGTCACTGTGACCGTCATTACCAAGTGAACAAAACTTTACACCTCCGCTGGCTGGCCACTCACATTCTGAGGGCCGAATCCGCTTTAATTTTATTACCGGTTTTTTCTGGTATACGGCCACATTTTTGTATTAGCTGCACCCTCTATAAAACGCCCGCCCAATATAAAGTGATTGTACAAGCGACACCTCTGAATAAAACGCAGTTATAAAATTACTAGGTTTTCCAAAACGCATTTTTTCTAGAAAAAAAATCTCGAGAAATCGCATTAGCGTTTGAATAGCAGTACGAATTAAACTGAGCAATTGATTGTTTATAATACTTGGCTCCGTTGGCCAACCTTGGTCGCGGGAGCGGTAAGCAAACCGACAAATATTGAGCACCTAATACCAACCGTGGCACCAAAATAAAAAAAAAAACAAGATCGCACACGCGCGCACAAATCCGGCGAAAACAATGCGTGGTTTATTGGTGACGGTGTACAAGGTGCAAATGTCGTATGCGGCCCGCGTGAGACACTCCGGGGTGTCGGCTCTGTTTTCGAAAACAAAAATAACATAACGGTGCTGATAGCAACCTATCCGTCATTCCCTAAAGCCTTTACGGACATTGGTTTGCTCAGGCGAAGAAAGACCGGTGAACGTGCTGCAATGCATAACGCCCGCATTAAGGTCCTAACTTCGACAAAGCTCATCTTGAAAGGACATAATATGAACGCGAGAAACCGACACTGCCTAAGATGAAGATAACAGATGAAACAGGTTAAACAACACCAAGTTGAATCAAACAAATTTTTAACAGTGTTCTCTGATTCCGCTACGGAAATTTATTTGTTCCGGCCTTGGTCCACTTAAAATAAAGCGTGTAATATAAACAGGTTTATGGCTCCTTCAGTCGCCTCAAACTCATCCAAGACTTCTATCTAAAAACTAAAGTTTCAGCGGGTAATTTACTTGAACAACAATGATGTTCATTCTTGGGCACATAAGCTGATTTGCAAAGTGTTAGGACTCCTTCTAGCCGCATCTAGGCATGACGAAGAAGTAAAAACTAGAGCTCAAAACGGCTTACCATGTCGGAATGTCCGCTTCAGAAATAAACATTGAAAATAGACGGAAGGTCTCTTATTGTTGAATCGTTAAAGAAACTCGCCGTATAAGGAGAGCTCAAATGAAACAGAGGTAACCGAATGCAAGTTGCAATACTCTGTTTGGTCTTTGAAAGCGAATGTCTCAATGCCTGACCGATGGCGTCGAGGTACAGGAGAAATTTGCGCCATCCCGACATGGTCGAAGAAGTTAAGATTTTGGATTTTGACTTTGACTCAGGTTGCATGGCAGAAGGCTTCGCGTCTTAAGCATAGTTCTCTTAAGAAAGAAGCTTCGATTTTTTCATGTTATTTCTAGTTCCGTCGTATATTTAGCTAATCAAATATATTTCTGCAAGGCTAAAACATTATGGGCCTATATGCAGGAAACCAGCAGAATTGTAGAGAAGATTTAGGCAATACAACACTACAAAGTCAGCGAAGGAAAGTTTGACATCCACCTGAATGCAGCCATACGGCTACAAAGGAAAGCTATACAGCTTCTCAGAAACTTCGCAGTTGAAGAAAAATTCGTCCTGGTCCAGGATTAACACTACAAAGTGTTGTGCCGACTAACTCTCCTCGACAATTCTGCTGGCTTCTTGCGTATAGGCCCAGTTGCGAATGGCTGCTACCAGAATATGTAAGAGCTTGTTTAGAGGCCGTGGAAGGCGCATGTCACACCTTCGTTTTGTCGGCTCGATGCCTTCGTTGTAGTAAAACATTCCCATGATGAAGCTGCCTGCATACATGATGAAAAGGACCGCGAAACTTCCGATGATGGCCCCCACGTACGACTTGCTATCGGTACGAAGTGTCTGCAACGTCAAAACACGCCAAAATTATTAAATGCATAGTATAAACACTTGAAAATAACATTGTGGTGAACTGGCTTGAGCAAAGTTACAGATCATTCCTCTTAAACTTCCCGATGATCATGATTTTCACGCTAGGTACTTAAAAAAGGAAAATTCTACATGGCTCTCCGTGTCACTCTCCACGAAATTATTTTGCTATACAGCCAGGGAATAGTAATCATAAAAAAGATGTATGGCAGAGGTAAATATTTAGGTGTAGCAGTGAGTCGACTTTTATTTTTTGCAATAGCTAGCATGCCCTTTTTACTGGAATGTTTCTTATACCCTCTGGAATGGACCAATAGGGTTTAAGTTTGCACTCTTAATTAACTTTATGCGCCATTTCAACACACATCATCTCGTTTGGTACACATCATCTGTCTTAGCGCCACATGCATTCAGGTATATTCATTACGACAGCCATTCTAATCCCGGTTGCAGCCCTACTGTTCGGTAATTTTTTTTCTGCCACAGTCTAACCCCTAGGAGTAATCATCGCTCCTTTACACCACTGAACGACGCCCAACGCGTGGCCCCACAGTCTGGAAACCTTCTACTGCGGAAACTAAGCCAACTTTTAGCTCATTAGATTCTTGCGTGATGTTTGTACCTACTTTTTCACCTCCGTCCACTTCTCTCATTCACCTGTAGCCACAACGCTACTTGCGTTGTCGCCACCGATACAATTCTCAGTTTCCTCCATGAAATCACTGAGTCTCCATAGTAGGCATTAATTGCGCGCCTTAGCGGTTTGCAAAGTGTTGCTCTATAGACACCCAGGGAGTTGCTACCACAGTTTGAGCTTCCGTTCGGGTGGGGTGAAGGCAGTGATCCGGTGGGCAATTCGTGGTAGTTTAAAGAAAATGCCGACTATAACTTTTAAATTGTGTATTGTGCTTGTATTAGCATCACATAAGAGTTCGTGGCGATGGACTTAGGCACACTCCAAGTCACAAGGTCCACACGCTACAGCATTACCACCACGTGGCTTTCGCTCTCAAAATAACCTGACTTGTTAGGCACGCGCCGATCTACGAGCTCACACAGGCTTGGGCAGCACTGGTTTTGTGCATACCATAGCGGCCCAGAGTGGCCGGCCCCGCAGTCAAGGTTCGGCCGCAGCCGGTCGCTACTTCGGTGGTTATATGTTCGTCATAACGCCTTTAGTGGGTAAGACGCACATCCCGGGGCCGAAGTTCTCCATTTAAAGCGTCCTTCCGATCGACCGACATGGGAACGCGAGTATAGTACCAGAAACCTATGGAAGATTTCGGGAGGCGCATCAGTTGGGGCTTCGACTTCTTGCGCTGTAATTCTTTGGCTGCGACAGCCGGGCGCCTTCACGTGTGTTGAGCTCATGGAAGGGGCGCTGTGGCGCCTTAGGGACCTTTATAAGAGGACAGCGTTACTGAGCACACAAGACCCGTTATTTCATTGTAAACTCAGTGGCTGTGAAAGTGTGCAGTGCGTCAAGCTCGCTAACCAAGAAGCGGTTTTTAATGCGTAGCATTCTTTGCCGAGCACCCCCCACAACCAGGACCGTGTAACCCCTTGCATTTCCACAATAATGAAGATTTCGCGGAAGTTCCACCTGTAATCGTTATAATAGCGTATATGGAGATAATTGGTGAAACAAAATTTTGGGAAAACTAGAAAATAGAAAAATATAAAAAGATTACGGAAAATGGCCAAGCGTGTAACGTCCTGCATTTCCACGACAAGGGAGATTTTGCTGAAGTTCCACCTTTTAATCTTTCTAATTGCGTAAACGGAGATAACTGGTGTAGTGATATTTTGAAGAAATAAAGAAGAAAAATATAGGACAATCACGAGAAATAGCGAGCTGTGTAACGCTCTGCAGTTCCACACTAATGCATATTTCGCGAAAGTTACACCTGTAATCGTTATAGTAGCGTAAATGGAGGTACTTGGTCGAACAGAATTCTGAGGTACAAAAAACAAGGAAAATATTAAAAACGAGAAATGGCGACCCGTGCACCAACCTTCATTTGCATAAAATGCAAATTTGTCGCAAGTAACACCTATAACCGTTATAATAGGGTACATGAAGATAATTGGTCGGACAAAATTTAAAAAAAACGAAAAATTTCGCTGTAAAGAGCTTACACTGAAGACAAGCGGCATCAGAATGCTACGCGTTAGTAGGGAATTCCCTGAATTTCTGTAGATTTGTTTTATTTCAAAGAAAACCGTCTTTTGACTCTGTAATCACAACCCCGGCTCAAGAAAGCTGTCGAAAGAAAGTGAAGTACGACCCGACAGAATAGGTTTAATAATTATGAGGACGCACTTTTTGCAGCATCGGACGAAGCCCTTGTAGATGTTATGCTACTGTTTGTTTTTGTTTTTTGTAGACATATCACGAAGTTGAGGCAGCGCAGATAAATAATGTAGGTGAATGCCACGAACAGATATCTTAAAGCGAATCTGTATCTTGGTACTAATAATATTAACCAGAGTCAGAAACACGGCTGGCGGCAAAACAATATTATATTGTTCGTAATTGGCAATTTGTTGTAGCACATAATACTGAGACTTTATTTCAGGGCGCTTTTGTCAAGCTGCTGGAATGGCTTCGGAACGCTGACTTGACGTATTCATATTAAAAGTTTCACTGCTAGTAAACCATGGCACCTACTGACATAAAAGCTCTCGCGGTTCTGCAGTCGCTTGAGCATTCAAAGCGGAATGCAATGGTTTAGGCATAGTTTCTACAAATCCTGACTTACAACCGGCGTAAATTATAGCCCTCTCGTGGAATCGCATGAACGTACAGCACACAAGTTACTGTTACAGAAATGGAACAACACGAATCCTTTCCAACTGTAAGACGTGGTACAGTGTTGTTTGAATGTTTGCTCTGTCTCAATTCCTCAATTTTGCTGAAGAATCTGCGATTCATGAAAAACCGCGGGTTGTCGATTCAGCAAAAAAGCCCCACTCCAGCGTCGGCTCCTCCGGAAGCAAAACTGCTCCTAAGCTCGCCGACGGCGCAAAGAAATAAAGTGCAGCAGAAGAAAATTACCGAAATTTGGAATTCCGGAGATTTGAGAACACATGAACGGCTTTATGGCTCTGGTTGTGTAACAATGAAACTACTGAATTCGTTGTGGTCTTGTACTTTGAAACATGTTCTGCAACCACACGACAAGGCTGAATATAGACATTTCATAATTCGTCTGGTGGATTGTGCTGTGACTGAAACCGCTCTTATCAAAATTTTAGGCCGTTTTCAACAAATCTCCTTCCGGTTCTACTTCGACATACCGTCCAACAATTCTTAAATAGCCACTTAAGGGGGTCAGTAAATGACATTCATAACTGTCGTCAGAAACACACCATCGATCCACCTAATGATACCTACTTGCGACATAAACAGAAGCGACAAATCCTAACATACCCATTCAGTAGTATTCTCCACTGCTGATGACAGCGGTCGACAGGGGCTCAGAGCCTATTTGCCCATTCTTATTAGCTCCGACGTCAAGCTAACCACTTAACCGAGTAAAGTGAGGGGTTCAATTATGGCTTTCGCTGTCAGAACTCATACCCATAGCTTCGGAGGCCTCGAACCTTTTCAGGTAATGCGCCAGAAGGTCATGAGTATTCTGTCAATGTCGTGAGCTAAAGGAGTAGACGAGAAGAAGCAGAAAACGCTGATGGCAGGAAGGAGTGCGCCTTCACTGATTCACCATCATCATTACCAGACGATGAGAATGGCTATTTGGCACAATGGCAGACGGAGTGAGCGACGTGACAAGAGGTGAAGAGGGGGAGAGAGGGAGCAGCGGTAGACGCGGAGAACGAGTTAGTCATAGATCGGTTTGACCGAAGCTGTCGGAGGCGTCATGGAAACCAAAGCGAAAACCACCCGGCTGTGTATCGGCTCATGCACTCACGTGTCCCGGCAGCATCGCATTGTCGCCCCGTGTGGGGTCGTAAACTGGGCGATGTCGCAGCTCCAGCCATGTGCGCGTTCAAGCGGCATCGGATTGTGGGAATCACGAGATGTGGATTGTGTATGCTCTGGAGGCAATCGCGATAGCGATCGGATTGAAACTGAAGAGGGCCGCACCACAAGTTTGATGCGCGCCCCGTGGCGTCAGATCACCGGCACTAGGACTCGTAGCAAAATTGCTCTGACCGCATCATCGGGGGAGTGGGCACTCCAACAATGGCGTCGCAACGTTGGCACGGAGGATGACAAGCTTTGCACACCAGATTCGTTGTCTACATCGACCCACATCCCACAGGTAGGATTATCAGCACCAGCAAACTTTACTCTAAGATATTTATTTAGGCCCCTGGCGAACTGCAGTCATTGTGTTTAGAAAGAAGTTTTATATAAGCGACAGATTTTTCTGGTTGTGGTGTTTTTCGTCGGTTGTATTCTTGTTACTTTAATTTGTTTTATTGCTAAGCTTGGTTATTATTCAGCATTATGTTCGGGTTTTCGTACACTGTATTCTTCTAGTATGTGTTGCGTTTTGTGTCATAAACCTTTTTGATCCTCAATTCTGTAAGCATCATCCTTGTTCATCTTCACACACCACGTGCGCCAACACCCGTGACGATTATTTTTACCCCTCTGATAAGTTGTTTTCCAAGAAAAACCTATTTGGGCGAACTCTACCTTAACTTCAGTTACCTACATGCTCCATAATTGTCACAGAATTGTGCGAGGTAATTTAGGGGCCGATGTCTCGGACGGGAGGAGCGACAAACAACTCCCCCCTACGGGCGAATTCGAGAATGTGGTTCGGACCTGCTAACCGGCGATAGGTCCACGCCTGATTGGCCGCTGGCGTGAGGCACAACACGGGGCACGGGATAACCGTTTAAACAAAGCACATTTACTTCTTCCACACACACAAGAAATACAGACTCACACAGAGGGTAATGCAGACAAAGAAAACGAAGCTCGGCTTAGGAAACAGGCGACCGTAACACGAGGGGAAGAGAAAGGCAGACAGTAGGCGGACACACACACACAACACGGTACACTAAGAAAGGAAGATAATCAAGTCCGCACAACTAGTCTACGTGAAGGAGGACGATGATTTTACAGTCCGCAGAAGAACGGGGAAGGGGAGGATGTCTTAGCTCGGTTTGGTCGGTGGTCTCGCCGGGGAAGATGCGCCGGTCCGCCGGTCGTCTGCCGTGAGTCCCGTTGATGGACGACGCAATTCGGATTCACGTGGGCCGCGCACAGTCCCCTCCTCTAGGGGAATTCTCGTGGCCCGAAGTCGCCGCTGTCGTCGCACGCGGGCCTACACCGCAGCCCTCAGAACCTGCCGCCGCGTCACACCCGCGTCTTGTTGTGGCCTAGCAATGAATGTTGTATTTGTATTCATGTGCAGCTTTCCCGCTCATGGCAGTCCTTTCAACAGCGATTACTCTGTAGTTATTTAGCGTAATGTAAAGTTATTTTGCGCTGCTAATATTGGGGGTGAACATTACCTTTGCGCACAGTTTCAAGTCTTGCACGTTTTGCGGCTAGGTTCCTGAGCCATGGAAACTATCCCATAGTAATGCATGGGGAGTAAGATTTGACAGCGAATTGCACATAAACTATTCAGAAACCTGGAAGGTTCTTCTAGCGTTTTTATCTTCACGTTGACTTCTTGCCTTGTGCCAAATACCATTTTCCTAAAGTAATTTTGCTAGGTTCCTGAGAGGTCGGAGTTTTGAGCGAGAAAGCTGGGTATGGTATTTGGGAATACCGGTACTGGTATTGTTGGCTACTTAAATGTTTCTTAGTTGTTTTTTATGTTATTACGTACACTTTAGAGATTTGCCTGCATTGGTGCACCTTTTGACACTATCGCAATTATAAATTTTATTGTTGTTGGGCACGAAGATTGCGTGTTAAAAAATGCTTCTACTAGTATTGTACAACAGCCTGTGTTTTGGAGTGTTAGTTCCTTTTTTTCTGTAGTAGAAAGCCTGCATCACTGCATACATTTTCTTTTTGGACCCAGGACTAGCCATTGGCTATGGGTCCAAGCAGTCTGATGATCCTTTGTATTGTATGATCTGACAAATAAAATAATAATAATAATAATAATAATAATAATAATAATAACCGCGCGACCTTCCACCGCCACTTCTCACTTCCTTCTCCCCGCGCGTCGTGAACCCCGCGCTGCACCGAGCACAGCACACAGTCTTCCGGACAGCCCGTCTTCAGAGAAACAAGCGGGTGGGACCTCCGTTGGCCGCGGCACTCTCGCCCCTTTCTCGCCGAAACACATGGCCCACTGCCCCGTGGGCCGAAATGGCGGCGAAGACATTCCTGCTCCGCCGGGATCCCCCGCTGGGTCCCAATATGGCGAGCAAAAAAAAGGACAGCCATGGAGGGACCCGAATTTCGCGACAATAATACCCGAAATTGCTGAGGTCGTACGCACTCCGCCGTCGCTGATGACGTTTAACACAATCGGCTCACCACTCTACCATACGTTGACGCTTCACTCACTTCGTCATTTAAATAACATCACATATCAAAACACTTCACACTCCATCCACCCTAACACTGAAAAGTAAACCTGCAAAACTACGTTTTTTTCCTACGGAATACCCACACTACTCGCCTATTTCTCCTTCAAGAGCTGGAATACTAGGTAACCCAGCAGCAAGCAGTGTTACATGATAGCGCGGGCAACCGTTTACGCTGTGTTTTTCCACTCACATTCAAACTCTTCAATCTTCCATGTTTTGCTCTCCTCTTTTCATGTCCTTTAACGTTTCAAAATCCCGCTACCATTGCTAAACGTACCGAGACGACTTCTTCTTCCTTCAGATCATCGTTCGTCTTTATCTTGGCGGTATTACCCTTTTCTCGCGTAATGGACTATTTTTTTTTTCATTTGTTCATCCAACATATCCGGGTTCTGAAGGTGAAGGAACCTTTTTGAACCTTTATGCAAAGGAACTACTTTTCATACTTCAGTATATAGCTTTGGCGTTTCACACGTGTAAGGTACTGTCACGTTTGTATGTCCCTGCAATACCAATTACATCACACACCCCTTCTTTGCATTCACAATACAGTTTATCGTTTTAATTACACCAACCTTGCATGCTCTACGGTGGCGATGTGTGTCCGTCTGCACACGCACCGGGTTGCCGAACACTTTTTCTACTTTTTCTGTGTCTGTGGGTGTGTTGGGGATGAGAATCCGCACATTCCTGAAGCGTTTGGGCTTCTGCAAATTGTACAGTTTATCCCATAGGAAGGCCCCGTCCAGGTGGAAGTCACTGTGGGTAGCGCCTAGTATCTTGAACCCAAAAATTGGCACCCCGGTCCCCGCACGGATTGAGCCGCGTCACCACCTCCAAAAGAGACAGTAAGCAAAAACAGTGCAGAAATCCAAGAAGAAAACAAAACACAAATGCGTGTTTTTTTTAATGTGCGCAGAGTAATACACGCAAGAACACAACGATATGACTGAGTAGACAGACGCAAGGAAATAAGTTCGCAGTCTTCTGCGCACATACGCAGTCTGCACCAGAGGTGCAGCTTCGTCCCGATAATGCCGACAAAGGCGGCGAACCGCCTTATTGTGGACATTTCAGAAAAGAAGCCCAAGTAAAGGTAAAGAACAATGACATAGCCTAATACAGCAAAGATAAACCACGCTCTACAATGAAAGAAAATGTGAAGAACAAATTCATAGCAATTTTGCACACTTTCAGGGCGACGCATGCTTTTTCAGAGATGACATAATTGATTAATTTGATTGTGATCGTGGGGTTTAACGCGTCGACGCAATGCAAACGATGAGGCGCGCCTTAGTGGAGGGCTCCGGATTAATTTTGACCACCTGGGTATCTTTAACGTGCGCCGAAATCAGGAACTGATTTGATTTGATGGTAGGACTTAACGCGCCGACGCAACGCAGGCGATGAGGCGCGCCGTAGTGGATGGCTCCGGATTTATTTTGGCCACCTGGGGATCTTTGACGTGCCCCTAAATCTCATACGAACTGGAATTTTTGCTTTTCTCCTCCATGAGAAGAGTGACCGCCGCGGTCGGGAATCGAACCCGCGTCCTCGTGCTCAGCGGCACAACACCTTAGCCACTGAGCAACCGCGGCGGGTGAAGTGTGCAACATACGGGCGTTTTCGCTTTTCGCCTCGCCTCTGTCAGAAAAGCGGTCTCCGCGGCCGGGAATCGAACCCACATCCTTTTGCTCAGCAGCACAACGCCATAGCCACTAAGGCACCGCTGGCGGGTTTGCATAAATGCGTCTACCGTGAAACATTCCATAACGTCGGGGCGAAGCGCATTCCATTTTTGAACAACTCGTGAGAAAAGCGAGCTCTTAAACACATCTGCTCTGCACGAAAAGTTAATCAGTTTCTTAGCGTGATTTTTAATGAGTTTCGTAGCGTGATTTGACCTTGTCGGACGTAATGTTACTGGTGGTGTGCATTTAAGCTTGTTACTTCCTACTTTATCGGAGGAAAGTGGGTATATAAATTTGAACCTGTCCCAATACCGTCTCAAGTGCAAGCTTTCTAATTGTGCTCGTGCCCACTCGTCAAGCGCACCAGGTATTCTACCTTCAGTGCTGCCATCATGGCAACTGACATGGTGCCGTCGACCACCTCGTCGTCCTGCACCGTGGTGATTTTGGCAAAGAACTTAGCAGCTGCATTGCTGACGCCAATCACAATCAAAATGGTGGCGCCATAGTTGGTCCCTTCCACCTGTCATTCGAAACTCGTGAGGCTTAGAGATTTCATCGCCCCTAGAACTTCCTACTTTGTGTAGCATTGGAGTACAATTTTTTTGCAAACTATCTACTTCTGTTGTTGTAGCACTCCGTGTCATGGTACGCGTCTTTTTGACCTGAAAGGTTTCTCGTCAGCTCAGCTGCCCTTCGCATACAGCGCTAAAATACCTAGTCTTTCCGCTGTTTTTGAAATACGGTTATACATATTTGTGACCCCAACTTCACTGTTCCTCTTGAGCTGGAGCTGGCACTTGTCTTCAAGACTCTTTAGCTCGGATCTAAGGCCTCCATTTTCTATTATGCTTGTCTACCTTTCTTACCCCTAAAACGTTTTGATAAAATCAAGCCGAAGACCGGTGCTTCTAGACATTTCGCCACTAAACCTCCGGAGCTGTACGGCTTATAAACCTCAATATTCACTTCAGGGAGGTACTTTACAAAGCTGTCCACCGTGACAACAAGAGTCACGTGCCCAGCGAAGTCCTCTTTTGCTATCAAACAACTCTACTGGGAATCTGTTGGTTCTTCTGTCCCTGAGACTGCGATGCTGCGATGACCCCCTTCTACCTCGATCACAAGGATGTTGTTTTTAGGAGCTCTTTTCCTCTCTTCTGCGGTTCTCTGCATCAGTTTGTCTGTCATCCGGTCTTGATGTAGTTCTTCTCGGGGTGAAACGCTAACCTCGATCGAGGGCGAATCATACAAGTAAACTTGTCTTGTTCTCTAAAACCAATGCCCAGAAACAAAATTCAACTACCCTACCTTGCATTTTCACCGTTTCTCTAAAGTCGGATGGTGGAATCGACCATGTCCGGCTTGAGAAAATCACTGGGAAAAGACCATGCCATGTTGACAGCGTGACTCAACCACTGGGTCGCCGCCGCTCGGCGACGCCTCACCTCGCCACTTCGCTCTAAGCGGGTCAATCTTTTCGTCCACTTCGAGTAATCCGGCCTAAAATGCATGCGTTTGGGTTGGGACCAGAATAAATTCCGAATAAAGCGATATTTCGAGTAAAGAGATTTTGTTATAACGAGGGATTACTGTAGTTCAGCGGGCCTTATGAACACTGTTTGTCAGTCTTAAAATCCCCTGGTATGCAAACGCAAAATCTGGAACGTTTTCGCGTAGCATGAATCCCTCCAATGTGGTCTTTTTCTTACTTTTCATGATAAACCGACTCACGTGCTGGCATCCCACAAAAGACACTGAGAGACCCACCAAAGGAGCATAGGCTTGTCGCAATCGCTCGTTCGCTGTGAGCCTAACCTTGCCTGTTACAAGAATGCATCTGAAAGTATTCATTACATGTGCGCATTTAAATCATCCCTAAAGACGAATGGCTAATTGGGCTAGTTAGTGTACTTGCATCATAAGGAACAACGCCGAATAAAGGGGTTGATTGATTGATTGTAGGGAATTAACGCGCCGACGCAACGCAGACGATGAGGCGCGCTGTAGTGGAGGGCTCCGGATTAATTTTGACCACCTGGGGATCTTTAACGTGCGCCGAAATCTCGTACACACGGGTGTTTTTGCTTTTCGCCTCCATCAGAAAAGCGGCCGCCGTGGCCGGGAATCGAACCCACTACCTCGTGCTCAGCAGCGCAAAGCCTTAGCCACTGAGCCACCGTGGCGGTGCGGAATAAAGGGGACGCGAATTTCCCTACCCGTTATTCTATTCTGTTCCCCATGATGAAATCATCCCGCTTTCCGTAGAGCTCTGACATTAGTTTGTGTGAGAAGTCTTAGACGACCCTGACGGTTCCATTTTACTAGAAGTCAAGCTACGTTTTCATACGCTGCTGTGCTCAGCAATTGTTGTGCCTGTTGGTCGTGTCTTAAGCTCTAGGATCTTTGTCTCCCGCGCAGCTTTCCCCTCATCTTCGCAAGCCACCTTTCGAGGTCGCTTATTTTTCTTTCGTGCAAGTTAAGGCTTTCCTCTTGGCTGAACTATAGCCTGCCAGCCAATATGATCAATTTTTTATTACATGCTTTGCTCATTTTTTATAATTTGATGTGAATTTGTTACCGTTATTTTTCACGGGTCTCGACGCACTAGGAGGATGAAGAACAAGAGCACTCGTCCGCACAATAAATAACGACGAAAGTTTGGGACTAACAGCCACACACACTAAAATAATACAAATTCTAAAGACCAAATTTACGGCAGATAATACTGGTGTTAAACAACAAAAACCTATCTCCAAAAAGTGCACCTGCTACAACAGCAAGCAAGATCCCAAAAGTCGTCTGAGTTAGTAGGCAACGTCGCTCTAACCCAATTACTGCACTTCTGGAGTAGCTAAAGAAATGTCCTCGTCAAATCTAGTAGGGAAATTTAGCTTGTGCTCGTAGTCGTACCTGTGCGATGTGGGTCGACACAGACGTGACTACTGCGGTGTACAATGCTTATCTTCCTCCGTCAGGCCTAGCGGCGCACCGACGGCGTTCGTGGAGCGCAAACACCGCTGCCCGCGTTTATACTCCAACGTTTCCTGCGGACGGGGCATGTCCGCGCGCTCGGCGATGGCGCGAGCGCTAGGCTGCGCCAGAGGCAATTCCTATCCCTGTAGACTACACCACGGCCGACGCAGCGTAGCTATGCGTAGTCAGATGCTTGCCAGCGTGCCCTATGGCTGGCGCATACACAGAAGGTTTTGCGACCAGTGCGCCGACTGTCATGAAAGTCACGAAACGGTCGAGCCTCCGTTGCAGCCCGGCCGTGGGCGAGCGAGCGGCCGCGCGCGCGCCCAGTCTGGGTGGTACGGCGAGGTGTATTCTGGGATACGGGTCCGATGTTGGCCGGCGTGTCCGACGCGCTGCGCGAGGAATAGAGCCATGTCCTATCTCGACCCCCGTGCCGCCAAAGTGTGCCGACCTCCGCCGAACGCGGCGAGGGTTATGTCACGTTGGAGTACAGAAGTCCCCGCCTACATTACGCCAGAGTATAAACGCGCCCTTAGTGTCGACGGTCTGGTGCCGTCGCGGCGCGGATCATTCGTGAGGTGCGGCCCTCATAAGTTACAGCCCGATCATTATTCCTGTTCCCGCCAGAGCGTACACTATGCTCGCCTTTCGCTTCAAACGGTTCGACGATGTTACCTGGACGCGCACCAGGCTCCAGCTGGGGCCCCACGTCAATTGACGCCGCTCCACTGGCCCAAGGTGCGCGCGATGCCGCCGGGATAGACGAGTCCACGAGCCGGCACGCCCCACCGTAACTTGTACCCAACCGCTGCTTGTCAAACTCGTTCTCCGTGCTACCACTGCTGCCTCGGCCCTCCGGCCCTCCTTCCCTCGTAACCTCCTATTGCACCACTCACTTCGCGAATGTTTCCCATCGGGCCACATAGCCATCCTCATTTTCTACTGCTGATGAACTTCAGTTGGTCGCCGAACACGTGTTCCCCCCATCAGTCATTTTTTTATATTTTCTCGTCTAGCTGTTAACAAAGAATGACAAAATACACTTGAGACCTCGAAGTTTCCAGAAACGAAGGTGAAAGCTTGGTTAACTGCATTGTAGTTATTTTTCTAGGAGTTTATTTTGGTATTCTTGAAACATCGCGTAACACAACTTTTGAAGACTTTGAAAGAAGAATTTTAACGTTCAATCATGCAGAAAAAACAAAGGCTGAAACTTGCCTTGAGAACATGAAGGCTATCCGCAGACTCGATGGCGTCGGGCAATCCGCCGAAGCCACTAGCGGTTTTCTTGGCGTCTCGCATAAGCATGGTGCTGAAGTCGTTGGCCAATACTATGACCTGGCGAGCAAGTTTTGCGCTTCCTGCAAAGCCGAACATTGCGGAGGCTTAGAGAGGATTCAAGTACTGTAAAAAACAATAAACTCACTGGCACACTATATCATTTATATCTGAACGGGCAACCATATACCATGGTGTAAACTGAGGACGCGTTTTCATTTGAAAACGACACATAAGATCCTCATTTTAGGGTGAAACGCTCAATGATGGCACAGCCGCAATACCACCTCATGGCGTCACCACACTCCAAACAACGTCACAATCTCATTCGCACATTTCCCACGCCAGCAGTAAATTAATTTCAGGGAATAATGATTTCTTCGACAGAATAGAATTTTAGCATTACTATTTCGAATAACAAGTGGCGACAGGTATTATTAAACGTAATCTCCATGTTCGGCAGTAAGTGCACCTTGAACAAAAAACCCAAATAAACAAGAAAAATAAGATCACAGAAGATGCTAGACTTCCTTGTGATTAATTCAAAATGACCTTTCCTTCAACAGCAGCCACCACGAATGCACCGTAAATTATCTATTCCTCCCGACTTGACTTCGGTCTTTGTTTCATCACGACAATAACTGGTAACGGACGAGGCGATAATCCCCAGGCCTGATTACCTTCCCGGACGTATTAAGAATGAGGGAGATTTTTACCCATCAGCCCTAGTTGCGTGGCACATGCGTATGTCTCACTTTCTGCCTTTCGTATAAAACAATTAGAGCTGTTCTGACACGACTTTTTTTTTTTCATTCCATGAATCAACATTTTCAAATGCGCATGATCTTAGGTGTTAACCTGAACCTTCTACAATAGTGAGCACCATCACAGGTTATCAGATATGCAGGAGGTTCCCTATTCCAATCGTTCATGGCGTGAAGGGCTGCGGAACATTTGGCTTATTGGTGGGAAAAGAAACGTAGGAGGGAAGGGGGATGTAACATAGTGCGCATGCGTGGTAGACTTGGAAGGTGGGCATGTCGCTTTTATAAATCACTTGTAAATGCGATATCGTACTATCGTTGTGGCGTCCTCTTCAATACATGGTTGGAAAAGCGCTTATTTTGTGACACAAGGGACAAACGTAGAGCGAAGAAAACCAGACAGAACGAATGAGGCGCTACTAACAACTGAAGTTTATTCAACAAAGAAGAAGGAATTATATAGATGATCCACCACTTATGCCAATACTGTGCGCATGCGTCAAATTTCTTTGTTTATTTGTACCGGACATACTCCTTTTCTTTCTCTAGCAAGGTAATGGAAGGGGAGCTCACACACTCTCCTTCTAATCCCGATGTTATGCAAAATGCCTCCCAAATTTCTCTGGTTATTTTATCATTTGATTTGAACAATACCTCGGTATCATTGAATGCCGGAGCACATTTGACTGCCCGAACGCTTTTACAGTCGAAGCAGTGCAATGCGAGATTACCCGAAATGGTCTTCTGCTCACATAGCGCGCGGTGCTCTTTTAGCCGCTCATTAAGGCAACGCCCTGTTTGCCCTATATATGCCCTCGTGCACGAAAGCGGGATTTTGTAGACAACAGCCATGCAACAGTCAACAAACTTGCGCATGTGCGCTACACCACAGCTGCGCTCACGATTAATTCCTCTGCTCTGGCTACCCATCTTTTTATCGACCAAATTGCACAACTTCGAAAGTTTCTGCGGAGCGGAAAAAATCACCGGAACCCCTCGTGGTCTCGCGGCAACTTTTTTTTAACCGATGAGACAATCCATGAATGTACTTGGATCACCACAGGACGTTTGTCCTGTTTTTTTCGCCTGACCTGCCTTCCTTTAATATCTACCGAAAGGATCGTTTCCGCCACAGAACCTATCAAAGATTGTGGGTAGCCGCTATTTCTGAGCCTCGCAGCTTGATTATCTAGGCTTTCCGCAATAGCATGGAAACAAGACTTCTTTATCGCCTGCGTTAGACAAGCTTTGGCTATACCACGCTTCACCAGCTTGCGATAAAGAAGTCTTGTTTCCATGCTATTGCCGAAAGCCTAGATAAATCAAGCTGCGAGGCTCAGAAATAGCGGCGACCCACAATCTTTGATAGGTTCTGTGGCGGAAACGATCCTTTCGGTAGTTATTAAAGGAAAGCAGGTCAGGCGAAAAAAAACAGGACAAACGTCCTGTGGTGATCCAGTACATTCATGGATTGTCTCATCAGTTGTCGCGAGACACGAGGTTCCGGTGGTTTTTTCCGCTCCGCAGAAACTTTCGAAGTTGTGCAATTTGGTCGATAAAAAGATGGGTAGCCAGAGCAGAGGAATTAATGGTGAGCGCAACTGTGGTGTAGCGCACATGCGCAAGTTTGTTGACTGTTGCATGGGTGTTGTCTACAAAATCCCGCTTTCGTGCACGAGGGCATATATAGGGCAAACAGGGCGTTGCCTTAATGAGCGGCTAAAAGAGCACCGCGCGCTATGTGAGCAGAAGACCATTTCGGGTAATCTCGCATTGCACTGCTTCGACTGTAAAAGCGTTCGGGCAGTCAAATGTGCTCCGGCATTCAATGATACCGAGGTATTGTTCAAATCAAATGATAAAATAACCAGAGAAATTTGGGAGGGATTTTGCATAACATCGGGATTAGAAGGAGAGTGTGTGAGCTCCCCTTCCATTACCTTGCTAGAGAAAGAAAAGGAGTATGTCCGGTACAAATAAACAAAGAAATTTGACGCATGCGCACAGTATTGGCATAAGTGGTGGATCATCTATATAATTCCTTCTTCCTTGTTGAATAAACTTCAGTTGTTAGTAGCGCCTCATTCGTTCTGTCTGGTTTTCTTCGCTCTACGTTTGTCCCTTGTGTCACAAAATAAGCGCTTTTCCAACCATGTACCGATACCAACTAGCCCAACAAGCGTTACTGTCCTCTTCAAAGAGTTGTCTTTTTTTTTTTCAAGATGTGTCTGAAAGTTTGCCCTTCCCAAAGGTTCGGAACACGCACGTTCAAATGTATGCCCACCTGAAATATTGTAGACAAGAAATTGGTGCAGTTTTCACTAGTGGTGCCAAGCTGGAGAAACCGCAGAGCGGGGGGTCGACCTAGCTTTTTCCCCACTGGTATCCGCTGTGGGTGTGGGGTACCGACCGGAATGTAGGAGACCCACTGGGCACCGATCGGACTGACGCAGTTTGCACCAGTAGCGAAAGCTGCGCCATTTTGTTTTGAGAGGCACTACCCAGGTCGCGCAAGCTTTAGCGGGCCTTCAGCAGTTTGGCGGGCCAAACTCGGCGCTCAGGAATTCGCTCTGGAACCGGCCGTTCGTGCCATGCATGTACTTGCGGGCTTTACGTTAGGAATTCTCCATTGCTTGACGCCCGGGGTCGTTTCGCCGCCGATTGCACTTGTACTCTACATCACAAGACTTGGTTCCGCCTACGCATCTGCAGGGAGGGCGGCCAGGCGCCTCGCACCGGAAGTAGTTCTCTCTCTGGGTATTTTTTTGCTAACACCCACCCCACTAACCTCAAGCTTAAATGTCTCTGCTGTTAAAACACCTCAAATTAGACCAAGATTCCAAACTACCTTTGTAAGCTTGAAATGGACCTTGAACTATGGAAAGATAAACGCGACCCGCTACGCTGAAGTCAACTAGTCAACTTTCCAAGTGTGTGAATTTCCGGAAGGCTGCACTCCCAACCCCATGGTTAACGTTACCTATACAAAACAGCTGCATCATTTCTACTTTTATAATCAACGGAGATCACTGTTATTCCCACTACGTCGATTAGTCGTGGGGCTCTGGGTGTAGTAACACACGCAATATTTTGCGTCTTACTACAGCACCTTCACACCCCCTCCTAGAACCGTGGGCCTGTGGCTTTTTTATTGTTAAGCACACATCAATTTCAACTCCATTTGAGAAAAGTGAGCTGTGAGCTTTTTCCTCACAATAAATAGAGCAACCCAGCGTGAAAGCAGGGACAGAAAACTTACCCATTATTGTATCGTTGTATACCTCATGAACTCTTTGCGCCATATACTCCGCCATGTATTCCTGTAAATAGACGGAAGAACTTGGCGTTGAGCCAGTCTCAATAGGGTACAGTGAAAGTATAATGTACTGCAAGGCTGCTGAGCCTTGCAGTTTATTACAGTTTCCCTGTTTCCAACTTTTTTCGCGCTTATTCCGCCGATGTTCCCACAAGCAGTTCAGCATATCACGGGCAGTCAAATTTCGATCGCACAACGTTGTCTTGCGGAAGGAAATCGTGTTAAAAATCTCTAAGAAACGTTAAACCTGTGCAGCACGTAGCCAAATCGCCACCTTCGGGGCCTGCCGTTAGCGTAAGTTGTTTCTAATGAGTGCTCATGGCAGACGAAAATAAAATACTGTCGCGTCACTTTTTCTGCAGATCTCAGCGACGCTGCCATAAGGCCGCAATGTCGATGCACACGATGTACACGTGGCGTACAGGTTCGGTGTACAGACTACTACGTACACTTAATGATTCAGAGACAACCCTTTAAGTAATGTACGGCACGTTTTTTAGGGTATGTAGCCTTTAAAGGGCCCTGCAACACGTTTTTCAACTTTTTCTGAATCCTCAATGCAGTGCAATCCTCAGTGCAGAACGTAGTAAACAATCACATCCAGCACTTAGAATGGGGAGACATGAAATACTTCAGACTAAAATTACCTTGTACAAACATCAAAATATATAGAAACTTGCTCAAGAGATTTTTTTTCTGTTTCTCTCTCTCGGCTCGTTTCTAGCACTCAAATTACGCCAATACAGCGATGTCGCGGCTATTGGCCGGCTCCCTTTCGGATGCAGCAATAAACACATTCGATAGCTACATAATAAAAATCTATGCAAACGGAAAGCAGAAACGCAAAGCAAATCTGCTGCGACGAGCAAATCTCGCAGTGCCGCTCCGTGTTGGCAATAACTGCAGTTTCGCAGAGCTTCCAGACAGGAAGAGTGAACGCG
Source organism: Haemaphysalis longicornis (assembly GCA_013339765.2). Lineage (NCBI taxonomy): Eukaryota > Metazoa > Arthropoda > Arachnida > Ixodida > Ixodidae > Haemaphysalis > Haemaphysalis longicornis. Next base: position 76,045,849 of record CM023451.1, read on the forward strand.
TTTATGGAAAGTCTTGCAGAGTCCCCTTCAAATTGCTCGTCACAGTTTCACGGCTTCATATTGTAACTTCGGTTATTAAAAGGAGTTTTAATCGCGAGCGCCCAATAAATTTCATGTATAGGTCATGAGCGCTGCTGTTTTCATTGATTGCTAATGGTATCCCCTTTTTAATGGGCTAAGGACGTGTCACCTTACCAAAAAATCTAATATATATCTGTTTTATACTCTTAGGGCAATCTAAAATACTTTTTTTCTCTTACAGGTGGTAGCTGTCCAAGGCAATATTCCCATCCCTGCTTTTTATCCACCAGCATTCTAATCTTCTTTTAGTCGCATCTGCAGCCTTCAAGGTAACTCCTCCTGTGCTACCCTAAAATACTAGGGCTTCTGGAACCCTTACATTTCTGTGATGTAGATTTGGATGGATACTCACACTCCAGCAGTGCCGCATAGTTTTTTTCTTTTCCGCAAAACACGAATACTTTATCATTTTCTGTATACTTCCCCACACATCTTTTAGCTCTCAAGCAAGATGCTCTATCCTAAAAAAAATCAAAGCACCGCCTCTGGAATTACCGTCCACATTTTTCCTCCTATGTACAATTTCTCTGCCCTGTACATTTATAACGGCGTTTTAGCTTCCATTGTTTCTCGGCATTTGTTACTATCTGCCTTGATTCTTTTTTGGTTACTTTGGCTGCCTTTGATTCTCCACTGTTCATCCCGCATGTCATCGTTAGCCTTCTAGTCTTGCTTAGCCACTGCTTGTCCATGCTTTTCATGTACAGTTACCTAAGACGTTAGCTGTCCATAGACGTTGATTCATTCATCTCAACCTTCCCTCAAAACACATTTTACTCTAAGCTTCTCGAACTTCAAACGATGCCCACCCCATATCTCCTTGCACTGCTTCGTTAGTCGTTTTACCATGGGCTCCTAAGGCCAAATGGCCTGCCGTTCTCTGGTTCACTTCAAGGAATGATAGAGCGTCTGGAGTTAACCGGGGTACTTTATACGTAGCTAATGCTACGTAGCTAATGCTAAGCAAGCCAGAAATGAAATGCTGAAATCTATTAGTACAGATCGCCGTGACACTGAAGTTGATGGTCACCTAGAGTGACCACGTGCATGTGCTGATGTGCAGTAGGTGCAGGTGCGGTGTATGCTGTACAAAATCCCAGACTTCAAGAACGACATGCATGTGTGAAACGTGCAATGCCCCCATGTGCCTTCGGTGAAGCAAGGACTGTTTTGAGGCCTCCCACCGAAAGTGACTCGTAGACCACTCCTGCACGGTCCCACCTGATATCGTGTGAACCAAAAGTGCCATTTTTTTTTCTTTTTCAAGAAAAGCATTTTCTAACCAAACGTTCACGTTTTTTTTTTTCAGTAGAAAACTGTTTTCCTCCAAAAATGAAGTTTTGTGCATGGAAAAGTTTAGGATGTCATATGCCCCTTTAATGTCCAAGAACGTAATCCACAATGCTCTATTCTGCGCTTTCGCATTTTCACTGCACTTTGTTACCACGAACAAATTATCATCCAATCGCATGTCGTCTAGGTCCATTCTGCGGTTACCCGAAAATTTCCTTTTCCTCGATCCATGCTTGAATTTCTGATTTCATCGCGTGCAATACGAATCTACACACCCCTTACGTTACTGTGGGTGGTCTGCATAAATCAACACAGGTTTTCTTGCCTCTGCCTTGATGTATTAAATTCATGCTACGGCTAGCCAATCCTCCGGTATTTGCTTGGTTTGTATCCCCTTATAGACAGCTTCCCTTTAAAACACCGCATGACTGCCTACTGCATGACTGCCTACCACACTGCGCATTCTAACGGAGATCTTATCAGAGGACTATGCCTTGTGTCCTCTCTGTCAACATTTGGAGACGTCAGCAGCCTACGCCGCATTGGCGAGGACTCAGGCCTTATCAATCTTTCTAGGAAAGCGATTAAAATAATCGTCAACTTTTCAATTCAATTTCAATTTCAATTTTTTTATTTCCACTCCAAGCAGCAGTGGGCTCGGAAATAAAGCTCCAGCGAGCTTGACAATGTTCCCGAACCCAACAGAGTACGGCAGCATGCATTTACAATAATGCAATCACAATCCTCCCTGTGTTGCAAAAAAAGAATGGTACACGGAATTGTTACAAAGCAAAGTAGTAAAACATTTAAACAATGTTAAAGAAAAAGAACTGATCGGTATAACATATTACACTGTGAATTTGTACACACCTATACATAAACAAAGCACAAAAATGAGCCCAACAGGGACAAGCGTGATAGCGCAAATACATGTAATGCACCAGCGTTTTCGAAGAGTAACATTAAAAAAGAGCAACAATTCAAGTAAACACGCTAGCAATTCAAATTCAATTCAATCAGATGCAACAATAAAAAGCAGAAAAAAAATACACGCAATAAAAAGCGTTCTCGAGAAGCAACAAAAAAAGAGGTGAATACATTTCGTTATGGCTTCTCAATCAAAAAAGTCTTCCCGTACCGCATCTAGGACAGGGATGACGCAAGCTGCCCTAAAAATAAGGCTACACAGTTAGCAAAAACGTACACAAACGCGAGATGCCTGGAAGCATTTTTTCCGAATTGCTGAGTTAGCTAATCGGCACAAAGTCATTTGCTGCTCTGTACGGCTTTAGTACTGCTCGTACAAAAACCAAAAGCTTTACGGGAACCCGATTTCATCCTGCCGCGGTTTTGTCATAGAATGAAGCAAATTTTCCGCGCACTTCACACTATCCACACATACCAAAAGTACAAAGAAATATTGCGAACTTGGGACGCCTGTCTTTGTTTTTCATTGAAACAAGAGAAACATTGCGAGTTCAGTTGGGACCACGCCGTGCTGTTCTAGAGGACGGCTAACCAGACGTGGAAGTTCATCGTCGGTGGAAACACTATTGCAGAGTAGAAAACGCCAAACTAAATTCAACTTAGTAAAATACATACGAAATATTTTATTCCTGCCGTACCTTGCTATGCACTTAGAATATCAGCGATATGCTTTCTCCGACGTTTGTCCCAAGGGCGTATCGCACGTAAGACGTCTCAGAAAGTGAAACGGTAACCTGAAAACTACCTTTTAAACACAAAAATCTGAAGTCTCGTTCCTTTGCAGAAAAAAAAATTGGTAGGAGGCACAAATTGCCAAATAGTTGAATGAAGTATATTTGTATGTTGACTGTATTGTGTCTTTAAGACAGGCCATAAATTTTTCTTTAAATCAAAAGATTGCTACAGAAGACCAGCGATCATGCCCAGTTTAACTCAGCATTTACTGAAAAGTCCAACAATACTAGCGAAACATGCAAGCGTGCGGCGTGTACGTATTTCTCGCTTTCACTAACTAACGTAATCCCTCATGGCTAACCACTGGCCTGTGCAGACTACCGGGTGCCTATTTCAAGCCTGTGCCAATTTTAAGCGATCGTCTCTGGCTGATCAGGCCATCTCCGCGTTGTTTCTCTTTTCATAGCGCAACGTCTCAACGGCCCCTACACTGTCACTCGTTCTGTTCTGACGGCCGAAAAATTTACCAAAGGTCACCTTGTTCCCTTTTATGGTTTCAGCATTGATCGTTCAGTTCAGGACTATTCGCAGAGTTCTTACGAAATTCAAAGAGCCTGTTTTTGGCTGTGGCGGACTTCATTTCCTTGTAATGGGGCTAGTATACTAATTGTCGGCTTTGGAGCGCTCCCTCAGGTACATCCCAAGATAATTTTGGAGTGTCATTAGGGGTGTCATTTTGGGGTGTGATTTCGGGTGTCATCAGAGGTTGCCCTTTTATGCGCAAATTCGCCTGTGACAGGAGCATTCGTTTCGTTTTAAACGATAGGAAAGCAGGTAAAAACTTACCGATCATCCGAATGAAATAAAGATCATTTTTGTTCTTGCGCTTGCAAAATGTACTCCTTGTTTTAAAAAATCGTGACAACGCGGAGATGGGTAGTCAGGAAGGAGGTGTATTTACAAAGGACACCGTAGCCACCGGGCGAAAAGACGGGTTGATGGCGCAAACCCAGCGGGAGCTCGGGCCTTCGACTACTTCCCTCTTCATTCCGTTGGACATCGCCCAGCGTCTTTCCCACTGGAGCACATACCCCGATAGGGAGAGATTGCCTCCGTGTACGTTTTCTCGGGAATCTGTCCGAAGTCTGTGACACAACTCCCCCGCCGCAGAAGCACCGTCCCGGGGCCTGTTAGAAGGAGGAGCAGTAGCAGGTTTAGACTCCGTCGGAGGTACGGCTTGAGGCGGCTCACGTGAACGAGCTGAGGTACTGAGTGCCCAGACGAGGTCAGAGGCAAAACAGGCACGATTTCGTAGGTGACGGGGGGTGACGGCACGCTTGACGCGGTAGGGGCCAGTGAAGGGGGACATCAGCTTCTCAGACAGTCCAACTCGGCGAGAAGGGGTCCACAGAAGAACCAAGGAGCCAGGAGCAACGTGTGCAGGGCGGTGACACTCATCGTATCGAGACTTCTGGGATGCTTGTGAGGCCAATAGTCGTTCTCGGGCAACCTGGCGCGCCAGTTCAGCGTGGGCGATGATGTCACGAGCATATGCAGTGGTCGGCTCACTTGAAGTCCGGTAGGGTGGTGTCGAACGGTAAAGTAGGCTCCACGACCAAAAAGAAGGAAGAAAGGAGAATATTCCAGCCGTGTCGTGCCGGGAGGAATATTATAAGCAATGTGACATAAGGTAGTTTGTAACGTCCCAATCTCGATGGTCTGTGGAACGTACATTGCAAGCATGTCAGTGAGCGTTTTGTTGAGCCGCCTCAGTAAGGCCATTTGTTTGAGGATGGTATGCAGTCGTCAGTTTGTGCTTTGTTTCACAAGAGCGGAGAAGGTCCTCGACAACCTGTGACAAGAAGTACCGGCCACGGTCCGTGAGCAACTGTCGCGGAGCACCATGACGCAGGATGACGTCCTCCAGGAGGAAATCGGCGACATCTGTAGCACAACTCGTGGGAGCGCACGGGTGATAGCGTAGCGGGTGGTATAGTCTGTGGCTACCGCAATCCAACGATTCCCGGAGGAGGACAAACGGAAAGGGGCCTAAAAGGTCTAAACAACACGATAAAATGGTTCGGTGGGAATGTCCAAAGGTTGCAGGTGGCCGGCGGGACGTAATGGAGGCGTCTTTCGACGTTGGCAAGGATTCGCACGCCGCGACATAACGACGCACAGTCCGGTAGAGCCCTGGCCAGTAAAATCGTCGGCGGACGCGGTCATAAGTGCGAGCAGCGCCAAGGTGGCCAGCCATCGGGACGTCGTGGAGCTGGCGGAGGACATCCGAGCGAAGTTGCTCGGGTACCGCCAGAAGCAGGTCAGGTCCATCAGCCCGGTAGTTGCGGCGGTATAGGATACCATTCCGCAGCACGAACGCGTTCAGAGAAGGGTGCGTTGGCTGTGATTGGAGACGGTCGATAATAGGCCGAAACGTCGGATCACGGCGCTGGTGGTCCCCGATGTCTTTGAAGTCCGACAAAGAATAGACGCAAATATCCGTGTCGAGCTCATCAGTGGGAGGCTCGCGACGGGATAACGAGATAAACAGTCGGCATCTCTGTGCAGTTTACCGGACTTGTACACAACTGAATAATCAAAGTCTTGGAGGTATAGAGCCCAGCGAGCAAGCCGACCTGTGGGGTCTTTCAGAGAAGAAAGCCAGCAATAAGGCGTGGTGGTCGGTTACAACGGTAAACGGCCTGCCGTACAGATATGGTCTAAATTTGCCGACGGCCCCACACCAGAGCAAGGCATTCCGCTCGGTGATTGAGTAGTTGCGCTCGGATGGAGACAAGAGGCGCGCTTGCGTAAGCTATCACCCGGTCGAGCCCGCCTGTGTTTGGGCTAGCACTGCCCTATTCCATGGCCGCTGGCGTCCGTGCGGATTTCCGTCGGAGCAGAGCTGTCAAAGTGAGCCAGGACTGGCGGGTTCGACAGGTGGCGATGAGCGCGGAAAAAGCGGACTCGTGCGCTTGGCCCCAAGAGAACGCTGCATCCTTCTTAAGAAGATCAGTAAGGGGGCGAGCGATGGCAGCAAAATCTTTGACAATACGGCGGAAGTACGAACACAGCCCTATAAGCTGTGCACATCGTGCATAGAACGCGGGATGGGGAAGTCTTTAACGGCGCGTATCTTCTCAGGATCGGGTTGAACACCGGTGGAGTCGACTAGGTGGCCGAGAATCTTGATTTGGCGGCAACCGAAATGGCACTTTTTGGAGTTCAGTTGCAGACCGGCTCTACGAAAAACACCCAGAATGTCCGAGAGACGTTGCAGGTGAGTCTCAAATGTGGGCGAATACACAACGACGTCGTCAAGGTAACAAAGGCAAGTGTCCACTTGAAGCCGCGAAGAAGAGAGTCAATCATCCTTTCGAATGTGGCAGGTGCATGACAAAGCCCGAATGTCATGACTTTGAATTGGTACAATCCGTCAGGTGTACGAAAGCGGTTTTTTTCTCTGTCTTTTCGTCAACGGCTATTTGCCAGTATCCGGACCGCAAATCGATGGATGAAAAGTAGGAGGCACCATGTAGGCAGTCGAGGGCCGTCATCAATTCGAGGGAGCGGGTATACATCTTTCTTGGTAATTTTGTTCAAGTACCTGTAATCAACACAGAAGCGCCATGAGCCGTCCTTCTTTTTCACCAAAACAACCGGTGATGCCATGGGCTAGAGGAGGGTTCAATAACATCCCTTCTGAGCATTTCGTCAACTTCCCGCTGAATGACACCTCGCTCGGTCTGAGACACGCGATATGGGCGTCGACGTATCGGACTTGCATCCCCGGTGTTTATGTGATGCGTCACAACGGACGTCTGACCTAAGGGCCGCCGTCGAAGTCAAAAATGTCACTATGGCTAGCAAGAAGGCAGTGAAGCTGGTGAGCATGGTGCGCTGGAAGGTCCGGGGAAATCATTCGTACAAACCCCTCTGATTTTGCGAGGTTGTGGTGGTCTTCTTTGTCAACTTGGGCTGATTCAAGGGCCATGGCAGAAATCTCGCAGTTATCCAATGGTGAAAGCTGGGCAAGCGCTATTCCTTGAGGAAGGACTTGTGTCGAAAGTCCGAAATTTAGTAACGGCAGTGTGATCCGATTTCTGGGCAACTGTTACGACCGAAAATGGGAGAGCCACGTGTCGGTCGAGCAACACGGCTGTAACCGAGAGAACGATGTAATCGCCATCCGGCACGGGCGGGAGACGAGGTCAGCGGAAGGTAGGTCACTGCCTTTGGGGCCAGGCGAATGTGCTCAGTGGAACGAAGCCGGGACTGAGGTTCGACATCAGTAGCAAGGGGGCTCGGTAGCTCGAGCCGAAGAACAACCTGAGGCACAATCGATTAAGGCTGCGTGGTCCGCGAGAAAGTCCAGGCCGATAATAACATCATGAGGGCACGTGTCCAGGACAGCAAACATAACAGGGATTTGGTGGCCGGCCAGTCCAACACGCGCAGTACACATTCCGGCTACGGTGGTCATCCACCATCGGCAACTCTCAAAACACGGGACGGGGCAGGCGTGAGGACTTTCCGTAGGCAGCGGCGAAGGGACGAGCTCATGACGGACAACTGCGCCACCTGTATCGACTAAAGCAGTACCGGGACAATCATCGACATGAAGGGCTAATAAGTTGTGCTTTCCAGAACCAGGAGGTAGAGGATTTTCGGGCCGGGTCGGGAATGCAGCATCACCTCCGGGAGCTGCCACTGCCTAGTTTTCCGGAGAGTACCGGGCGGCACGGTCGGGAATCGGAGACGAGCGGCGAGGTTGCGGCGATCGGGACTGGCGGCGTTGGGGCGAGGGTGAGCGGTTGAACCGGGTGTGCACAGGGTCTGCATTCAAGTGTTGGGTATCCGAGGTTGGGGAAGTACGGCGCTGCGCATCGGGAGGTAGCCGTAGGAGAAAGGCCGAGAGGCCGTAACGAGGTGAAGCATTGGGCGGGGGTGGAGTCCAGCGGCTCCTACAGTAACGAGCGATGTGGCCAATACGGAGCAGTTGAAGCATATTGTTCTGTCGTCAGGCGTTCCGCCATTCAGCTGGATTGCGGCGGCGGTTACCAAAGGCGCTTGGGGGCCCATGTGCGTGGTCGGCGAAAAACTGTTGGGTAAAAGGAGGATGGGGATGCCGATACTGCACACTTGATGGATTCCCATGCTTGCCATTTCGTTGCGAACGACGGCCTGGATTGCAGCGATCGTAGGGAGTTGGCAGCGATCATCTACATATGGAAGTGTGGGGGTCGGGACCATCGCTTCGATTTCGCGGCGCACGATTCTGGTAATATCCGCAGACGGGGCGACAGGGTCCGGCCCTGCGTGGAGCAGGAGCGGGTAGATGGACGTCATCGCAGGAAGATGTCGCAGCAGTGTGCGGGAGCCGGGCAAATTGGTGAGCTATACGGCGTCCCTTGGCCTGCTCAAATCGCCGGCACTCTTGATGATGGAATCAACTGTGGCGCAGTCCTTACAAATGAGCAGGTGAAAGGCGTCGTCGGCGATGCCCTTAAGGATATGGACCCAACCTGTCCATTTCTGAATTCCTGGGTCAACTTTGGAGCATAGGGCCAGAACGTCGTGGATGTAGGCGACGTACTTTCAGTGGATGTTTGAGCCCGTGTTGAGAGCTCTTGCTTTGCCGCAAGCAGGCGACCAACGGGCTTCCCGAACACTTTCGAAGCTCTTCTTTGAAAACATCCCAACTGGTTAGCCGTGCTTCATTAGTATCAAACCATGTCTCAGCCGTTTTCTTGAGGCACAAAGCAGCGTTGGCGAGCTTAAGGGGTGTCGTCCCATCTGTTGTGAGCACTCACACGTTCGAACCTACGGAGCCAATCTCTACATCAATGTCGTCTCGTCCCAGTGAAGTCGCCGGGGGTCCCGAGGGTGGGACACAACGATGAACGATGAAGGAGATCCGGGCTCATCGGTAGGGGCATCGCGGGCCGGAGCGATGCGCCCACTCCGAAGTTCCGTGTTGTTAAGAAGCCGCGCTGGCGAGAGGTACAGGAAACCGGAAAGTCCAGCACCTCCACCAAAGATGTCACGTGACAAAGCGGAGATGGGTAGTCAGGAAGGAGGTGTATTTACAAGGACACCGTAGCCACCGGGCGAAAAGACGGGTTGATGGCGCAAACCCAGCGGGAGCTCGGGCTTCGACTACTTCCTCTTCATTCCGTTGGACATCGCCCAGCGTCTTTCCACTGGAGCACATACCCCGATAGGGAGAGATTGCCCCGTGTACGTTTCTCGGGAATCTGTCCGAAGTCTGTGACAATATAAACTGCTGTGAAAAGCGGCATTTACGTTCCGGTATGGCACACGCAAAACAAATTTTTAAAAACGCAGCTTAAATTGCGTGAGCATCGCAACTGATATATTTACAATCGTTCACGTAATAAAACCAAGTTATGCCGTACTTTACATTGTTTTCAAGGTTTACCTAATTTATGGCAGCTGACAGAGCTGGCGTTGGATCAGCATTGAATCACCATCACAAGATTTTAAATTTTCCCGATCATTTTTAGCGATCATTTTTAGGATTTTTCTGTGCAGTTCCCACTATTTTGGAAGTCTGCCGCTTTTTAAAACGCCTTTTTGTTTCTTTCACCACTCCGCGGTTCGAATGTAGAAGTTTTCGAGACGAGTCTAACGTTCTGTAGTTCTTGCAGTAGGCGTACTGGACAGAAAAAAAATTTAACAGGAAGCAAAACGAAAGTAACCTTAAGTAAGATTATCAATGCAGCTGCGTTTTAAGGAAGCAATTGATAGCATCTGATTAGACAAATCGAAGCTATGAGGAGCAGCAAATTGAACTAGGAAGTAATGATACAAACGATGATTATAAGCATATATTCAGGCCATATTGTAAATCATGAACGGGCTGTTGATGATATTAAAGAGGCGGCTCGCACGGGCATAGCTAACTGCTTGCGCTCGTGGCAGTGCCTCGTGCTCTGCCCAACGAATCGGGCGACCGGCTGTGTGGCTCCGTTTCTCCGTCGCTTTCCGCGACACGGCCGCCATGAAGTGAAAGCCAACCGAAAAATTTGAAAATAGCCATTTATGCACAACTTTGTTCGGGTGGTATGTGGCAACGTTTAAACTAGCTTTTGGAATATAATCGAACTGGTAAATCGCTCACTGAAGTATATTGGAAATTTATACGTTCAACTACGGCTAATCCAGACGCTTAGTCTGCCGTGGAAACTATTCAGCGTTTCCTTCGCAATCAGTGTAACTACTCTCCCTTGCCAAAAGAAACTCTGCATATGTTTGGCCTTATACGATGAGCCCACGCCGAATTGTGTTTTCCCGCAAATTTTGTTTTGCTTTCAGCCTTGTGTCACGCCGATTTCACGCATGCGTCTTCGCCCTAGTAATACTTCCCACACCGCCCCCACAGCATAGTACCGAGAAGAGACATCCACACGACAAGACGATGTGTTTCAGGCAGTACCGGTGCCAGAGATTGGCTTTTGGGGGGGCTTGTGGGGGATGGAGAGGGGGCGATTAAAGAACCGCTCTCCTCATTGCGCCAGTTCTGCGAATAAGGTGATAACCATGCCGGCATGCGCGGGTATGCAGAGTAGAGCACTGCACGGGACAGGGCCGGCCCGAAAGCCCAGGCCCGACCCGGCCCGTGGGCCGGGCCTAGCCGCCAGAAGTCGATTATCGGCGGGGCCATGCTCGGTCTCGACGCCGTGGGCCCGGGCCGGGCTCGGGCTTGAATTCATAGGCACGGCCGTTAATAGGTCCGACATGAAGTGCAGGAAAAAGCATCAATATGAATATTCTTGGTTTATTGCTGCGCGCTTCTTGGTGTTATTTGTACGCATTGTTTTAAAAACGTGTTTTGCTAGGTCTGATGGTCACTATACTGCAATTTTAATGACATTTCTTGTACTGCATCAAGAGTTTATATTTTCGTGTATAACATACCAAACATACGATTACAAGGAATGCCCAGGAGGGGAATGAATTAATTCAGATATCCTGGAGCTTTGCACCTATGTCTATGTATGTACACGTGTGTTTCAGATGCCGCACCAATCAAAATGCGGCTGCCGTGGCCGGGAATGAAACTCGCGTGCCAGAGAAACACCACCGCTTAACAACCACTGTAGGTGAAGTATTTCAACGCGCGTACGTACTCGTTGATTCAAATGCGGATCAAAAATTTCAGCAATACCAACTTGTGGCCTAGACACCCACGTGAAGTTGCCAAGAGTCTGGTAATCAAAGATGATGAATATCTCTCGTGCAAGAATACGAGCTATTGTTACGCCGATCTGGCGTGAACTGCAGACGGTGAAAGCTAAACTACGTGCACTTTTAAACCCTTATTTTTTGCGTTTCAGTTCATGACGTGCCTGTACAGACTAGATGCTCCGTCTGATCTCCCGGAATATAATAAACTTTCTTCAGCGCCAAAGACCGGGCCTGGTCACACACGCGCGGGCCATCCCTAGGCCAAAAAATAAATTACCAGGCCGGGCCGGGCCGGGCCTGGGCTTGAGATGGCGGGCCCGGGCCGGGCTCGGGCCAGGCTCACTTATGAATGCCCGAGCCCGGATCGGGCTCGGGCTAGGTGTTACGGGCCCTGGTTGGGCTCGGGCTTCGCGAAGCGGGCTCGGGCCGGGCTCGGGCCTTAAAATCAGGCCCGTGCAGTGCTCTAATGCAGAGTAACCCGCTTGCGCACATTCACCTTGCGGCACATCGATTTTTAGCCCCTCTTAGGCGGCACAACGGCTGGCTCGAGCCCGCATTTCTGACGGTCGCAACACGTTTTCGACCTCGCACAAGTGGAATACTCTAAAAAAAAACAGAACTAAGAAGCTGAGGACCTTTCTGGGGGGTAGGGTGGGGCGATCGCCCCCTTCGCTCCCCCCCCCCTTCTTGGGACCGCCCCTAGTTTCAGGTAAATGCGTATCTCTTTTATTCGGTTTAATTAGCTTAAAGGGGTCCTGAAATACCTTCCGCCGATGCGTGGATGAACATGTAACCAAATAAAGCAATGTATTAGCAATCTGCTCCCGCAAGAATTTTGTTGAAGCGATGAGTATTAGCTGAGAAATCGTAAATCAAAAACCGCGCATTATCGTCGCGCCGCGTTTCCTCCTCTTTTCAACTTACTCTCCGCTGTTGACGGCCAGCGAGCCTTCCCTCCCATGATGCTGCGCTCCTCGGCGGTGACGTACTTCCGCTATTGCGCTGCTCACACAGCCGTCTGCTACGGGCAAGCTTTGTTGACACCATGAATCCCGCACTCCGGAAAAGCCAACGAAAAATCTGGCCCCATGTGTGCGGCGGCCTGGCCTTGCCCTTTCGCGGTGTGCGTTGCTGCAGAACTTTGCTATCGGCGGCACGCGACTTTTTATCGGCGGCGAACTCGCAGCCGCACGGGGAGGATCCTGCGCTCGCTCCCTTGGATGCACAGCGCACTGTTTATCCAAAAAGCGCCGTATCAGATGTGGCCCCGCTGGTGCCGCGTCTTATTTTGTGGCGGTGGTAATTCCTGCCGGCGGCATGTGAAAAAGACATTTTAAACCGATACAGAACCCGTGCACAAAACGCCAGTTCAGCTTGGGGCGACACGTGGTGGAGAGCGGCAACGTTGGCAAAACATGCTCCGCCACGGCTCTGAGCTTCCTCGCGCTGGAGCGAGCACCATTTCTTTGACAATATCAAACATCGGTTGCCCTGGCAACAAGGCACAAACCGCTCTAGAAGTCAGTTACGGTTGCGTGATCCCGGTTCAGCTTGGGGCCCCACCTCGCGGCATATGGGCACTGCAGGCATACTACTCACTCCCATTTGGTAGTGCGACATGCGTTTGGCATTACAGGAGGCGATGGTGTGTGTGTTGTGGACGCCTTTGTTTCGCGATGAAATGCGACGTTGTGCTTCTGCGGGTGGATAGTGCTTCCCATGGTCTGGATTATCTTTCTCAAGCGGCGTACGACTCAACCTCGCATGGGGTATGTGCAGTGTGCGTGGCTAAAAGCCATCTCGGCTTGTGCGCCAGAGTTAAGTGACTTGCTGTTCGTCCCCGCAAACCGCGCGCGAGGTGAGTGCCGAATTTACGAGGGGCAGGAGGAGGCAACCCATCGTCTGTCAATCGCGGTTCGGACTTGCAACGCATGTTGTGACGTTGTGTTAGTTCGAAACGCATCTCTGGATTGTTTGGAAGTTGAATAAAATGTATGCGTCAAACCCGGGCATTCGGCTCAGGGCGTTCTCTGCGATTGCAAGAAAGAAGTGCCACGGGGCTTCAACGCTTTCTTTATGGAACGTACTCAAGTAAGAGAATATTCATGTCGTGTTATGGCCCTGTTGCATTCAATACAAACGGTTAAGCGTTTGTTTACACTTGTTTCGTTTGTCGTAAAATGTCCAAGCACTCCGGCACTACGCTGGCAGATCAGCCGGCTAGCCGACGCTGAGCAGACGACTCATCTCTTTGCCGGAAGTGCGTGAAAAAGCCGCCCAATAGCAGGATGTCTAGCTCATGACGAACATCTGGGAATCGATGATGTAGACATGTGAAGATGGCGGCGTCCAAAAACACGAAGGAAAGGGTGAGAAAAAAGCGACAAACTTTGCAACAAAAGTGTGAGCTTTCCGCTGCGCGTAAAAGAGTAATACTTGGCACAGATGATGTTGACGACCCAATCTAACGATTGCGCTAGTCAATTTAGTGTGCTCAAAACGCCTTTCAGGGCCCCTTTAAGTAATCTTTCTTGAAAGCCTACTAGCATTTCCGACTGCATGTAATCAGTGCTACTGTCTAACCACTGCCAACAGCCCAGTAAATTAACTACAGCTGAAGCATACAAGAGAGATTGTTTAGCGGCGTATTAGACGACGAAGCATTTGTCATAACTGAACTGCGTTACAAACTGCGATTGTGAGCACTGGATTGTAGCAAAGGTAATGCCAACAGCTCAGGAACCTTAATTCGCCATGCGTGAATATTTTTATCACTACTCTAAACATTCCAAGTGTTATTTAAAAAAGTAAAGGATTGAAATTTGGTGATGCGTACGAAAACCTAAGGTAAATTGCAGGCTTCCCAAAACATTGACGATTCCATTTTGTGTTCCGGCCCAGATTCATAAAACTGAAGCTGAAAAGTTGCCCAAAAGTGTGTAATATGATAGAGCTGTTAAACTGCTTTTAATGAAGCTTAAATGCCGTAGCGCAACATTTCAGCCACCCAGGCCACGTTTTTGATCACCTGAAGTTGTATATACTTCAGTCAAACTTTAAATCCCCCAAGCACAGAAAATAAACAGAACCCTATTTAATTCACAAATAAAATTTCGTATAGGTGGCATTCGTTGAACAGTTTCGCTGTCAATTTTTTCGTTTGGCAACGCTGAAAGCGGTCACAAACATGGCCGATTCGCCACGAACATGGCGAGGCTTTGGAAAACTAGTACACTCTATAGCTTGGGCCACCGCGCCAGCATGCCGAAGAAAAAAAAAACACCGGCGTGCGTCGTTTGCTCCGTTTTAACCCGATTCTCAACGGTGGTGTCAACATAGATGTTATTAATCGCACTCACATTGGACTCGAGAAAATACTTCGCGTTCATTGAGTTAGAGTTTGTTAACGTGCAACGCAGTCATGTGCTTAGCACGGACAAGTGCCACCATCCCGACGTAACCAGTACGGCGCACTCGCACGGTTGCCTACATGCGTGCCTCCCCAGTGAATACAAGCAATAAATCACTGGAATTAATTCTTCTGAAGGCAACTTAGAATCTTTGCGATATTCCCAGCGACCACAGCAGTGGGAATTGACCTGCAAGTACCTTGCTTCGAAGAATGACCTCCTAATTCTTTCTTTCATTCTTTAGTCCCCAGAAACCCCCACCCTCATGCACCCCCACGGCCATTGTCCCTGCATTCCCGTTTTGTTTAAGTGCGGAGCACTTTAGGGTCTCGGCTTGTCGCCGTGGCCCATCCGGGGTCACGGTATCCAGCCACCATTACAGTAACACAGCGTCACCCACCCTAAAAGACGCTTCCAAAAGATAACCGCTTTCGCTGGCCGAAAAACGAACCTGGGTACCTCGCGTTAGGCCGATTTCAATCCTACTGCGCGAGGCAGGACACAGGATACACACAATGCGAACTGCTCGGGGTGATCAATTCGATGTGCCGTTGCCACAGAGGCTACGGTTGATACGCCACAAATAATTACACAATAATATAAAATAAGAAAAAAGATCTAGAATTAACTCAATAATTACCCCAAATTATGATAACCCAATCCAGTGTGTATTTAAAAGCCATCTAGGGGTCTGCGGCGACCCCCTGTGGCTACTTCCTGTATCAACGCCAGGCTGATGTTGAAACTAAGCAAGAGAGGGCGCCACGGCCTCTTGGTGAACGACTGAAGTCGAGTGAAACTGCTTTAATTTTTCGGTATCTGCACCGCTTTGTCTTGGGACCCTTACATGCTTAACACTTGATATTTTCGTTTTCAGTTTTACAAAAGGCTGTCCCCAAAAATGTTGCTGATTGTGACAAGTAAAAATTCCGTTGTATGGTTTGCATTTTTGCGTGGGTCTCGCAGACTCCTCCTGATAACACAGTTTTAGCACTCCCTTTGCTCCGTCCGTACCGTGTTTACTGTGTTGGCCGGTACCGAACAGCACCTGCGGGCGCGGGTACGGCGAGGAGGGCCCACCTGACCTTAACAAATGCGCGGACATGGCGAGGGCCTGCCCGCGGAACTAATCGACCCTGCCAGAACGAATGCCCAAGTTGCCAGTCGGGTCCCGGTCAACACGGTACGAACGGAAGACAGGGAGCATACGGAGAGCTAAAACTCTCTAACGACTTCCCTGTACCACCCCTTCTACCTTAAGGACATTCCCGACCGCCTTGCTCGAGGTCACGAGGCGTGAAAATAAACCGCTTCTCTCCATTTTCTCGTGATTTTCGCGGAAATTCAACCAAACCTTACTTCCCGCTTACCGGTTGCGCAGCTGAAAAATGTGCATCATTTTCTCCCCCTCACTATCTCCATCCTCACACTCCCCTTCCTTCTCTCTCAAGCGATAGACACATGGACAACTGGTGCACGCGATTCGCATGCGACTGATCCGCCAAAATCGGTCCTAACAATTAGTCGTAACGATCAGTCGCATGCGAATCCCGTGCACCAGTGGTCCATGTGTCTAGCGCTTCACTCATTTTTCCCCTGACGATCTACCCCTACATAAGCCAAGCCAGGGAGGAACGTGTGTGCCCATGACGTGTTATTAGATATCATGTCACCGGTGCGGCGGTCCAGCGGTGCAGCGCTGCACTGCTGCATATATAAGGTGTAGTGGTGGCGTAGAGGTAGAGCATCTGCCTCGCGTGCGGAAGCACCGTGATTGGAATCCCGGTGCCGGACAATTTTCACCGGAATTTTAAAAATATATATCCGCGTATTGATGGAATTTCCGAATGAGGCTTGGGGAGCGGCCTGACCCCGGCGACCATTGCAGGTAATGCACTCCCTCACCAGAACAGGATTGCCCACCCTGGTGTAGTAATGGCCACAACCTCCCATGAATACGTCAATTAACCCACGGCCCTCAGTTTCCAGTGGCTGCGCAGCAACTGACCACGGCGGCGGTCACACCTGTGGCGCTGCAGAGGGTGCTACGAATGCCTGGATCCGGACTGGCCGCTATTGGAATCTGAACCTGGCAACGTTTAACACGAGAACTTTATTTAGTGACACGAGTGTAGAGGTGTTGTTCGAGGAATTAGAGGGCATTAAATGGGATGTCATAGGGCTTAGTGAGGTTAGGAGGACAGGTGAAGCCCTTACAGTGCTGAAAAATGGACACGTCCTATGCTACTGTGGTCTAGTGGACAGAAAAGAACTGGGCGTGGGATTTCTAGTCAATAAAAGCATAGCTGGCAACATAGACAAAGGAACATAGCATTACCGAAAGGGTAGCAGGCCTTGTAATTAGGCTTAATGAGAGGCACAAACTCAAGGTGGTACAGGGCTACGCGCCTACATCCAGCCACGACCACCAGATAGTTGAAAGCTTCTATGAATATGTGGAATCGGCACTGGCTAAAGTAAGAACACAGTATACCGTAGTTATGGGAGACTTCAATGCTAAAGTAGGCGAGAATAAGGGTGGAGACAAGGCAGTTGGGAACTATGGTCTGGGCTGTAGAAATAGCAGAGGGGACCCACTTGAAGAGGTCGCAAAACGGAATAATCTAAGCATCATGAATACTTCCTGAAAACGGGAGAGCCGCAAGTGGACATAGAGGAGCCCGAATGGGGAATATAAAAATGAAATAGACTTCTTCATATGCAATAACCCTGGCGTCGTGCAGGATGTGGAAGTGCTTGGAAGGGTAAGCTGTAGTGATAACTGTATGGTAAGATCTCTAATTAGGCCAGATTTGAGGAGGGACCGTAAGAAGCTGGTACCAAAGAAGCCGATTAATGAGCAAACAGTAAGACGTAAGGTTGAAGAATTCAGGATCGCGCTGTAGAACCGATATTCAGCTCTTACCGAGGAAGCAGACTTCACGACACCGGAAGCCAGCGACAATCTTGCAGGCATTATCACAGAGTGTGCAGTAGAAGTCGGGAGCACGATGGCTAGACAGGATAGTGGTCAACTTTCAGAGGAGACGAAAGATCTAATTAGGAAACGGCAAACCATGACTATCTCCACCCCAGCTGACAGAATATAACTGGATGAGCTTTAATCAATAAGCGAAAGACAGCTGACATACGGAAGTATAATATAGAGAGGATCGAATAGGCTCTAAAGAACGGAAGCAGCCTTTAGAATTAAAAATCAAATGTACGCTCTTAAACACAAGGAAGGCAATGTAATCACAAATACGGATAAAATAGTCACAGTAGCCGAGGAGTAAGAAAGGCTTTGAAAGAAATTAAGGGGGCAAATCACGTGGTGAGGATCAGATAACAGCAGACCTCTTGAAGGATGGTGGGCAAATCGTACTAGTAAAACTGGCAAACCTGTACACGCAATGCCTCATGACCGCGAGCGTACCGGAATCCTGGAATAACGCGAACATCAACCTAATACATAAGAAAGGTGACATGAAGGAATTGAAAAATTACAGGCCGATCAGCATACTGTCAGTCTTCTACAAGGTACTTACCAAGGTAATCGCTAACAGAATTTCTGCCGCCTAGATTTCAGTCAACCTAAAGAACAAGCAGGGTTCTGTAAAGGCTATTCAACAATGGAACCATATTTACCCGATCAATCAGGTGATAGAGAAGTGCGCGGAGTATACTGAATCCCTATATATAGCCTTGATAGATTATGAGAAAGCATTTGACTCGGTCGAATTATTAGCAGACATTCAGGCATTACGGAGCGAAGGGGTAGACGAGCATTATGTAAGAATACTAGAGGATATTTACAATAGGTGCCGCAGCTACCATCATCATCCATAAGGACAGCAGTAAAATACCTATAAGGAAGGGCGTCAGACAAGGAGACACAATATCTCCAATGTTATTCACAGCATGTTTAAGAAAGTATTCAGTACACTGGATTGGGACCAAGTGGGAGTAAAGGTTAACGGAGAATACCTCAGTAATCTCAGATTTGCGGATGGTTGCCTTGTTAAGTAACTCGGGAGACGAATTGCAAAACAAAACATGCTGGACAAACAGAGTACAACCGTGGGCCTGAAAATTAATGTGTAGAACACTAAAGCTATAACTAAAGCTCTAACACTAAATCAATAACTTCGGGACAGCACAGCCGTTTGAAATAGGTGGCGAGGAAGTGGAAGTGGTAAGCGAATATATCTACTTAAGCCAAGTTGTGACCCCTGATCCTAACCATGAGGAAGGATAAGAATGCGGTGGAGTGCATTCGGCAGGCAGTCTCAGATAATGAATGGCAACCTACCATTGTCCCTGAAGAAGAAAGTGTATGACAGCTGCATCTTACCGTTGCTCACCTACGGGGCAGAAACGTGGAGGCTCACTAAGGTAGTTCAACTTAAATTGAGGACGACTCAGCGAGCAATGGAATGGAAGATGGTAGGTGGAACATTAAGGGACAAGAAGAGAGCGGTGTGGGTCAGGGAACAAACGCGTTTTAAGGACATATTAGTAGAAATTAAAGGGGCCCTGAAAGGCGCTTTGAGCACACTAAATGAAGTAGCGCAATCGTTAGATTGGGTCGTCAAGGTCATCTGGGCCAAGTATTACTCTTTTACGCGCAGCGGAAAGCTCACACTTTTGTTGCAAAGTTTGTCGCTTTTTTTCTCACCCTTTCTTTCGTGTTTTTGGACGCCGCCATCTTCACATGTCTACATCATCGATTCCCAGATGTTCATGAGCTAGACATCCTGCTATTGGGCGGCTTTTTCACGCACTTCCGGCAAAGAGATGAGTCGTCTGCTCAGCGTCGGCTGGCCGGCTGATCTGCCAGCGGAGTGTCAGAGTGCTTGGACATTTTACGACAAACGAAACAAGTGTAAACAGACGCTTAACCGTTCGTATTGAATGTAACACGGCCATAACACAACATGGATATTCTCTTACCTGAGTACGTTCCGTAAAGAAAGCGTTGAAGCCCCGTGGCACTTCTTTTGTGCAATCGCAGAGAACGCCCTGAGCCAAATGTCCGGGTTTGACGGATACATTTTATTCCACTTCAAAACAATCCAGAGATGCGTTTCGAACGAACACAACGTCACAACATGCGTTGAAAGTCTGAACCGCGATTGACAGACGATAGGTTGACTCCTCCTGCCCGTCGTAAATTCGGCACTCACCTCGCGCGCGGTTTGCGGGGACGAACAGCAAGTCACTTAACTCTGGCGCGCAAGACGAGATGGCTTTTAGCCACGCACACTGCACATACCCCATGCGAGGTTGAGTCGTACGTCGCTCGAGAAAGATAATCTAGACCATGGGAAGCACTATCCACCCGCAGAAGCACAACGTCGCATTTCATCGCGAAACAAAGGCGTCCACAACACACACCGCACACACACCATCGCCTCCTGTAATGCCAAAAGCATCT
>CM023451.1:76068442-76145942 GCA_013339765.2 Haemaphysalis longicornis
TGAATTCCATCGCGGACACCTTGAAACCGTTTGGGAAATCTGCAAATAAGGAATTCATCACCACAATACATTAAAAAAGTACAAAACACAATACTGCTACGCTAGTTATGTGACTGATCGGTTCGTTATCGCTGACCATTTGGAGTCGTGCCTACGACAAAAAAATACAGGTAAAAGCGCGTTTAATTTCTCCCTCTATTAATCACGGTTCCTGTATAAAAATATGTTTGGTCCACAAATTTCTTCCTACTACTAACACCTGCCAGGAGTGCTTTACTAAAAATGGAATACCATTTTACTACGCAATTTCCGCTATGTGAGGTCAGTACAATTTTCTTATTCAGTCAAACGATGCAATTAATTTCAGCCTGCACGCGAACGCGTAGTCGGATTGGCATTTAATCAATGCAATCGATAATTTCATCCTAATTAAGCGGTACTGTCGAAATACCCGTATTCGGAGTAATGAGAGTCAGCCGCATACATTTGCATTACAGAAAATAGCTTACTATTCTGTTTAACCAGAGGTGGCCGTCATTTAGAGCAAACTAGCCAACAGTTGCAATTAGCATTGATGTATATGAGAGTGAGATGCTTTCGGATTAAAATGCCTTAGATTGATTCACCCAGAGACAGTTGAGTAAATGCCAAGGGAGAAAACTTGTCATGTTCTACAAGGCGTCTTTGCACTTACCCGGAGAAATTACCTCTAGTTATATAACGAAGCGCTTTCCTAATCATACGGCGGTTGAATAGTGGTGGTTACAATTTTTAGACGTCTTTTCTATTTATTGTACGCCTATTTTTGTTCCTACGCGGCTGTTCTAAATGGGGTAGAACAAACGACTAATTCTGCATACACGCCCAGTTTCTGCTTACTATTTGGTCTAAAATCCCTGCACCCAAGGAGCACGCCCTTAAAGGGCGGTTTAGCGGCCCAATAGCCGCTACACCGCCGCTATGACGTAATTCCAGCGGTCGCGAAGGACGCGAAGACCGGGAAAGAGGGGAAAATCTTTTGAGCAAGTTTTTTGGGTTATTTATGGGCATAGAGCAGTAATTTCTGGCTGAGGTACTTTGCGACCCCTAATCTAAGTACAGCCGGTAAAAGGCTTGTCTATAACACAGCGTTCGTACTCTCGGCCCTATCCTGGTCCCGCCGGAGCGAGATTTGAATAAAACTACTGCGGAATTCTGAAGTCTTAGCCCTTCGCTTTTGCCTCCGACGTGTTTGGAACGAGTATGTTTCGGCAGTTTTCGTATGTAGCCTGTGGAAGTTGAAATCGCTGTTATAGACAAGCGTTTTACCGGCTGTACAGTCGAAAGCTTTATGACCTTAAACACGGGAGCGCGCGCCGCTCAATACATGCAGAGCGCTTTGTTGAGAGGCTGGCGCGCT
Source organism: Haemaphysalis longicornis (assembly GCA_013339765.2). Taxonomy (NCBI): domain Eukaryota; kingdom Metazoa; phylum Arthropoda; class Arachnida; order Ixodida; family Ixodidae; genus Haemaphysalis; species Haemaphysalis longicornis. The sequence goes on from CM023451.1 coordinate 76,069,842, forward strand.
GTCGCGCTTTGTACGGTTGGCGGGCGCACTCCCTGAAAGTGTTTTATCGCGCGGCTGCCATCTGCAATAGTTGCGTCACGGAGGATAACACGTTTTTATCACCCGATCGGGCAGCGAAAAGAAACGTTTTAATGCGTTCGCTCTGTTTCACGCTTGATAAAAAGCCCCTCATCGGCACATGTATTCTCTGGAATCGTTTCCAGATATCTAACCTAGCTACAGCAGCAGGCAACAGCGCAATGAACCCTTGCCAGGGAGTGGATCCACCAAATGTACGAACTGCGACAGTTCGTCATTCCATCGCTAGACCGCTCTGTATGTACAAAGCGTCACGCGCTCCCGTGTTTACTGTCATAAAGCTTTCGACTGTACTGGATGTGTTGGTGGACTACGTCTTAAAGCAGCTAAGATTTCGCATAAAGTTGAGAAAAGTGCTGCAGGGTTCCTTTGGGGTTCAACGCACAAGCGCACGCAAAGGGAGGGGGGGTTGCAAGGTGGTCAAGGTTCACCACAAGCCTTTGGGTATCTAGTTGGGATAACGAAGGCGGATGGTACCACTGATTTGACCTGCCATCTGATGGTGGCTATTCATAAGAATTTTTCTGACGAAAGTGTCTCCCGAGTTGCCACTCTACATGCACGTCGATTTAGCGATCCATGTTGGCTCCTACAAAAACCACCGCCATTTTACCATGCGCCTGGGGATAAAGAACTCCTAGTGCATTAGGTGAATACCCGATTTATTCGTATTTTTAAAGGATTCCCGGTGTTTCGTTCGTGCATCATCACGTTTTATTGCTTTTCTTTGTTTTTTGTTGTTGTTTTTTCTCGTAGTCTACCTCCCTGCCCCCTGAGTAAATAGCACGCCTTCGGATGGCACTTGTGCGACGTTCTAGTTATTCAAACATAGCGAACAGCAACTTATAACAAGAGGGATGTTTTGATCGAACTTGCTGTTCCTTGGTTCATATTTTTGTTTCATATTGAACCTGGTTTGTTTGTTCATAGTGAACTTGCCGTTCGTGTTCTCGTACATATTTTTCTGTTGGCATTTTATTTGTCCATGGCTGTACATACGGGCTATCAGCTGCAAGCTAACCAGGAGCTCAAGCAGGGAAGACAGTGCTGCTTACAGCTCTGTCGTCTGTCTGTCTGTCTGTCTGTCTGTCTGTCTGTCTGTCTGTCTGTCTGTCTGTCTGTCTGTCTGTCTGTCTGCGTGCACGTGCGTGCGCGTGTGCGTGTGTGCGCGCGCGCGTGCGTGTGTGTGTGTCATAGAGCAGGTATAGCGTTATGGTCGGTGTACCCGCATGTGTACTAGTTTGCGCACGTGGCATCACAATTTTTAACCAGAAACCGGAAGAAGACGTGCGCGGTGCTCTTCTCTTATTTTTCTGTCATATTCCAACAGCACTTCATGAGGCATCAATTCAACCCATTCTCATTTAAAATTTTTCAAGCAGTATATTTTTAGTAAAGTTGGAAGTATTATGGCCTAGGTTTGTTCGTCTAAATTTTTCGGAATATCTTATACATATGGAAAATTCAAACTGCTTCTTGGTGTGTAACATTTCTGGAGGCCAATCTCTCATGAGAAATTTCATATTTTCTGGAATGTGGTCCTGAATAAAGCTAATGAACACGGGGCTCTCTGGAAGCACTCAGCTCAGAGCGCTCGATTCAGAGACTGGGCTCTCTATAAGTATCTGCCCGCCATGACGTCGGTTGTCAGTAAACCATAATTCTAGAAATCACGCAATCGCGACGTTGAAATGAAATAGGCGCTTTGTCAATATTTTACAGCATCACTTTGGGTACCTAAATGCTCGACTTGGTTTTTCCGCCCCACACAAGTCCTGTGAAAATGTCTAATGATGCCCGCCGAATATTTTCTACTCAATCCTATAGTGGCAAGAGCGTACTCGTCAGCAATGACTGACTCAGCGAGTCGCCCACCATGCAGTTCACGCACACTACGTCTTAAGAGGAGTAACCCAGCACACTCATTGTGCTGTGGTTCTCCTGCTTGCTGGGCTACTTATTGCGTGCTTTAGGTTTGGGCCTCTTATTACACACACCCCTCTTTTGATTATGGGAAGCTGATCTCAGCGATAAGCAAGAAGATACACTTTTAACAAGTTTTTCGATTAAACGCGCAGGCAAACGTGGGTAGAATTAATTGCTGCTGAGGCTGGAACAGATGGTATCCCGACTTCCTAACATTTTTGAACATCAAATTGCTGGTAGTCAAAATATGCAGCTTTTCATGCTTGTGGGTTGTCCGTTGTGTGGCTCGTGAAGAACAGCAGAGTGTGGTTTGTGAAGTTTCTACGACAGGGATAAAGACGCGTAACCATGTGCCCCCGGCTGCTCATGCAAGTAGCAGGAAGCTGAAGAGGACTATCAACTCTCTCCTATTGCTATAGAAAAAAGAGATCAGAAATATTCTGCTCCTTTATGCGAAAGTTGTTGCTCGCATTACGACCCCAATAGCGCCTTCACTTTCTCCTGAATTTTTGTGTGGATTCTATTTTAGAAGGAAAGTCTTCATTAAGAGCAGGTTTTCCTCCACTTACGTGCCGCAGACAAACTAGATCTGGCAAAAAAGCTGCCCTTTAACAAACGTTTAAACAACAGTGTGACTCGTATATTTGCAATCTTGAATGTCGAACACCGCAGGCACCTGAATGCCTGTAATCGAAGGCACTTGGAACGAAAAAAAGAGTAGTTTGTCAACTGAAATACCTACATTTGAGCTACCTATTAAAGAAGGTTACCCAACCCCTCATAGAGGCGGATGTGAAAGCTTGACGCACCATTTTCTAGCTGCTTTGCGAGCTGTTCCAGGTACTGTACTCGGCGTCGGTTATTCTCTTCCTGGTACTGCGAAGACGGCAAGGTGTGCAGTGACGCATTAGAACATGCCCATCGGAAAAGCAATGCTACAAGCAGCAATTCAGATCAATTGCTTCCTTTTTAATACGAACGTTATGTACCAGCTCTTCATGAGAACCCCTGCAGACCAACTAGGAACGTAATCGCAACGTGTGTCCCGGCGATTTTCTCATGCGAGGAAATTATAGCAGAGGTAACTAAAAAAATTGGCCCCGTACCCGCTCACTTCGCTGCGTCGTTGAAAGACGATAGTCTTCTACCGCTCGTTCCCCTTAAATTCCTCACTTCTCTTTCCCTCCCACCTTTTATGCTCTTCCCCTACCGTTAGCTCGTCCCATGACAAACACGCGTGTGGAGGTTTGTGCAAGTCAATTCAGTTTTCCCGTGCTGCCCCAGTCTAAACTCACCACAGGAATACCGCAACAACCTAACAGAATTCGTGTCGTACAACGAAAAACCTTGTTGTGACAACAGAAGTCCTGTTGTTACGGCAAAGCCATCTGTGTTTACGACAGACATTTCTGTCGTAACGACAAAGTCAATTTTCTCAGCGACAAACATTCCTGTAGTCACAACAGAACTGCCATTCACGCTACTCTTCACCATGGGCAGTAACATTGAAACCATGTGCAACTACTGATGGCACATCATGATCGCGACGAAACAGAAATTCGGCACAACGGAAGATCAAAATGAGGACAGGAATGCCACACACGACAGAGCATCAGAATCTCGACACAACGAGAATTCGACAAGACGACAGTGCGACACGCGAAAATACGACAAAACTACAGGAATTTTTCTTGTCGTCATTTTCGACTGTGGGGTACACTGCTCCGCGCGCCATTCAGTGCAACCTTTCGTTTCGGTTGGAAATCTTTGAATGCCAGCACAAGGTCTAGGCTCGGGCCCGAGGTCTTTTTTGTATTTTTTGGTCAAAACATCGTTTTGAACGCGTTTCTTGTTTATTTGCTATCGCAAAAATTAAGCATCTGTGTATATTTATTGACGAAAACATTGTAAGTACTACTTATGTATTGAAGTTTTGCCTTATATGTGCGCAACGTTTTCTTTTTTTCTGTTGACAATGTCGCTGCTGACAATGTTGACAGGCATCAAGTATGCTTACAGATTCTGTGGTTTGGAAACCTTTTGCTTATATAAAATTCTCATTCAAATATATTGTTAAATTTTGTTCTGCTGACTGAATCGAGGGGCAGACAGCCAGACAGAACAAATTTTTCGTGCTTAAGTAGCCAGAGAGAGACTAGGGTGTTCAAACCCTGGAAATCGTGGTTGCGAAATGAAGCGCTCACCTCGGACACATTTCTAATGTAATACTCGACGGCTTGTACGGAATCTTGAAACACCCGTTCTTTCGTACCGACCGTCCGTCCAAGCTCGAAGAGACTGGCCAGCATCAACAGTGCGCCCAGCCTGCGTTTGTTCCAAGTGTTCATCATCATCATCAGCAGCAGCAGCAGCCTATCTACGCCCACTGCAGAACAAAGGCCTCTCCCGTTATTCTCTAATTATCCCGGTCCTGTGCTAACTGCGACCAATTTATCCCCGCAAACTTCTTGATATCATCTGCCCATCTAACTTTCTGCCCCCCCCCCCCCCCTGCCACGCTTGCCTTCTCTAGGGATCCACTCTGTTACCGTTAATGACCAACTGTTATCTTGCCTTCGTATTACATGCCCTGCCCACGTCTTCGTCTTAATTTCTACTAATATTTCCTTAACACGCGTTTGTTCCCTGACCCGCTCCGCTCTCTTCTTGTCCCTTAATGTTACGCCTATCATCTTCCGTTCCATTGCTCGCTGAGTCGTTCTCAATTTAAGTCAAACCTTCTTAGTGAGCCCCTAAGTTTCTGCCCCGTAGGTGAGTACCGGTAAGATGCAGCTATCATACTTTCTTCTTCAGGGAGAATGGTAGGCTGCCATTCATTATCTGACAAATGGTTCCAAGTGTTACCAGAAGCTTAAAACAGCACACTCTAAGAAGCTCACAAGATTCCGGCGAGAACCACGATGTAGACGGCGGTGTAGACTTGAAGGATGCAGCGCATGTTCTCTGTGATGTCCTGTGCTCGGTCACCACCGCACCGCTTCCGACGCCTCAGATGCACGTAGATGACGCTGCCGAAGAGCCCGATCAGGATGTACACGAGCCCCGTCATGGCCACAAGAAATACCTGTGGTTCATGCTGCAAGTACTGCGCACAGCCGAAAACTGGTCAACAAATGTGAACAAAATGATAATAGACATCTGTCTCATAGAACAGCAACACAAAAGATGGCCACGTATCTGCTCCTTTCGTCGCCAATGTCACCTAAAGACGATGGTCGACTGGCGCCCATGCCAAGTAAAAGCCTCCCTTCTTTTTCCCGCCCACCTCTCATGCTGTTCCTCTCCCATCTCCTTCCTCCCAAGATAACACGCTAGAGGTTTGCTCAAGTCAATTTAAATTGACCGCGTTCTACTGGTCCAAGTCGGGTGTCTCGATGTCAGCGCTTCCGTACGGCGGAGACGCGCGTGAATTGAGGCACCCTACTATAGCATTCATAGAACCACGATGCCCTACTGCACGAACGTTCAAGCGGAACGTGTATCCCACCTAGTGGAACCTTAAATGCCTCCAGGAGGTAGCGCTGGCAACAGCAGGCGACGGTTTTCTGTCATTGATGTAGTATTTCATTTGCTATCGCAAAAAAAACCGAGCTTCCTTGAATTTTTATTAAAGGAAGACTGCGAATACCACTTGTGCATTGATTTCCCGCCTTATATAAGTCTTCTTCTTGTTCAAAGGTGTTGACAATTATGAACACTGACACCGGACTTAGACGTTTAGATTTGGTTGTGAGTATATAAGACTATTGCGAAGATTTTATTTCGCTTCGGCCGGGTGGCTGAATCGAGTCACGGACAGACAGACAGACAGACAGACAGACAGACGACAGACAGACAGACAGACAGACAGACAGACATGACTGACAAACCATAATTTCTGCATTTAAGTAGCCCAAGAAAGACTGTCGTCTTTAATATTCCTCGGTCATTTAAAGGAGTACTGACACGAAATTTCCGTGTTACGTTTTTTTCGCTGCTATGAGTGCCTAACAGCCCACTAATCTTAAAATTACACATCCGACGTTCGAGCGCAGCGTAAACATTATTTTACGGCGTCGTTTATTCGTGTCAGTTTCGGTTTCGACAAAACGAACGCCGAGCTGCCGCCATGACAGGACTGTATCACGTGACGTAACCATTCTTGCCGTACCGCTGCCGCTCTGGACGCGAGAGCGCGCGCCCAGACCGCCGTGGTCTTCGCCGTCCCCACGCGACCAGGAAGCATGACGTCAGTCCCAAAACCACGACGTTTGTAATCAAAACTGTTAAACAAAAATTGAACAAAACTGTTTGGGCAAGTTGGTGAATTATGACTGAAAAATAGAGCGCGACTTAGACAACGACAGGTAAAGAAGGACGACGGGACAAGCGCTCACTTGCAACTAACACTTATTGAAGCATTTTTATACATGTATCATAAGGAGCATGCCCACTTTGGTACTCTAAATGGAACGCATCAAACAAAGGGCGTGATCAAAGAGACGTTTTCAAAAACTCAAACTCTCTGGCACGCAAAAGCACAGATGTATCGCTGACGCACTTGTCCCATTTCTGCTTTTGCGGTTTCACCTTTGCGGTTGCAAGGTAGTTAGGTGAGCCCTGTTTTCTTCAAACCACAAAAAATCGTAGACATATCTAAAAAATTGGGCCCATCTCCCCGCGAGGGGGACTCGAGTAAATGCGTCGCATAGGGGGTGGGTGTATTGCATTAACGTTTAGTGTTTGGGGAGTTGGTGGTAGTGAATGCGTTGTATCAGCAGCTTCTTGAAGCAGTTTGAATGAGCCAAGGATATAAGGCGCGTTCGTAGCCTTTCATTCTGTGTCGGTTTTGTGGCGCAGTGGGAAGAGCACCATGTACCTCGCGTTCCGCCCACAGGTAGTGAATGCGTTGTATCAGCAGCTTCTTGACGTAGTTTGAATGAGCCAAGGATATAAGGCGCGTTCGTAGCCTTTCATTCTGTGTCGGCTTTGTGGTGCAGTGGGTAGAGCACCATGTGTCTTGCGTTCCGCCCGCAGGGTCGTTTGATCAAAACCAGGCGCCGGTAAGTATTATTTTTTTATATATAGTGTAGGGGGGAGGGTTGCGGACCTGTTGTTGAGAGCGAGGAGGGTAGCTTGATGGCGGGAGAAGAGTAGGGTGGGGGAGAGGGGCGCGCCTACACGCTGAGCGGTGTTGCGGACGGACGGGCGGACGCTACATGTGAGTTAAAGAAATGCTCTGCATTTAAAACACGCAGAACAACATTCTTATCAAGACGCGTGTACATTCAGAAACAAGGAATTTGTATCGGGTCCTGTGTTGCGCCGGTCTTATGCAATATTTTTCTTGCTAGTGTCGACCGGGATTTGCTTTTAAGTTTGCTTTTAAGATTTGCTTTTAAGACAAGGATGTTGTTCTGCGTGTTTTTCGATATGTCGACAATTTTTTAGTGGTTTTAAGAAACAGTGCTCACCTAACTACCTTGCAACCTCAAAAGTAATTTTAGAGAATTTTAGCCGCCATGGTAAAGGTCTTGCATTTACACACGGGGTACCAAGTCATGACACTCCTGCAGTTGTTAGATATTAATTTTAAGTTTTCATCCGACCATGTTTCCTGGGTCTGTCGCCCGCGTGCCCGTAAACAGCTTCTGCCATTTTCATCATCTCATTCAAAGACTGCTAAAAGGGCCATAGCGTCTCTGGTTTTAGAGTCTGCACTGAAGAAGTCCTGTGCAAATGCTGTTCAAGAGAGCTTTGACTCTCAACTGAAGGGACTTCTGTCACTCGGTTACCCAAGCTATATCTTGGTGGCTGTTGCCGAAGCCTTGCTGCGCAAAGCCAAGAGCCAAGTAGGTGCGGAGCGGCCAGAACAACCTAAGCTGAAGCCTGTTGTTTTGCCCTATGTACATAGAGTTTCGCACAACCTGAAAAAAAGAGGCAGAACGATACAAAGTGCCCGTGGTGTTTTCTGCTCCACAAAAACTTGGCCGCCTGTGTGCGCAAATTTCCGGCAAGCCCAAACCGAAAAAGTGCGAAAAGAAGCGCGCCAAGCGCTTTGTGCCGTGTGACGCCGGGGTATATGTTTACGAGATACCGCGTTCATGCCGGGAGGCCTACATCGGCCAGGCGGGCAGATGTGTGAATGGCCGGGCACGCGAGCATGGTTCTTTTCTTAACAATATTACGCGCGCGCATTTACCCGCGCATTGCAAAATTGCAGTCCTGTCAGTCCATGCTGACCCTTCTTTGAGCAGATTATAATTCTCAGTTCCATTTAGTGTACCAAAGTGCGCATGCTCCTAATTATACGTGTAAAAATATGAGACGGTGCTTCAATAAATGTTAGTTACAAGTGAGCGCTTGTCCCGTCGTCCTTCTTTACTGTCGTTGTCTATGTCGCGCTCTATTTTTCAACCATGATGTGTACACGCGCGGTAGCAGCGCGCGCCAACCACAACCAGTGTGTCGGCTTCGCAGGGGCCTTAGTCACGGGAGACCCGACGTCGGCAGTTTGGGGCCAGTAGCCATGTCATGTCATGTCGTGACGTCGTGATGTCGTGTCGGCCAGCTCTGGGCTTGCTCGTGCGGGCGAAGATTAAAATGGATTTAAAGTACCGAACGGTTGCTGTTGAAACTTGCTGGAAGATATCTCCTGATACAAAGGAAGCATTTTACATAGTTATCGAAGCTTTGAAATTTCGTGTCAGTACTCCTTTAAAGGGACAGACAACCGATTTTTGTCGAGTATATGATCTCGATCCCAAATTAAAGCCAGCGTTTTATATAGCCCGGTAACCACGCGCAAGTTATAAAAAAATTGGCGGAAATAATTTTAATTTCGCACCAAACTTTCAGAAATCGGAAGGGTGACGGGTCGTACTGAGAAACTTGACACTACAATGTGTACCGGTCACGTGACCTGCAAACCTAGCAGCTACTGTGACTGCTGAAACGTTTATTCACTTGTTGAAAATCTTTGTACACAATTACTTGTATAAGCTTAAATTGTGCATGTATTTTTTAACATTATTTTGAAAACTTTCAATAGCGTCCTCGATAAACACGCACCGGGGTTGCCCCCGACACCGTCGCGGTGCACAGTGCTCCGCGAACGGTGCGCACCGGCACGGTGCGTTGATCGAGGACAAACTGTGCGGTTCTACCCAAGCGCCATCTCTTAATCTATGAAAGCAACTCATAAATGCATTTACAAGTGACATTAAAGACGCGTAATATGGCACAGCGCTACTACAAATGGAATTTATTGGAAGCCAATGATTATATGTACCTATAATGAAATGCAGCGCGACAAAGTACGGGACAAAAGAAGAATTAACGACGACACGGCGCTGACTCGCAACTGAATTTATTAGAAAAAACGCACACATATATATACTCAATCCTCGTGGCTTCCTATCATGTTTCTCGCGATTGCAGCAAAACTACAACGTTGTCAAACTATGCCTGCCAAATACCACACACTACGCACTGCACCAGACAGTAAAACAATAATTCACTCCATCTTGGCAAACGCGATATCACCACTGATACAAATCACGTGCCGAGGACTACCCTATTGTGCACTGCGACCATTCAAGAACACATATTCACTCTCGGCTAACGACATTGACGGAATGCTGACGCACTTTTCTCCCTTCTTTCTAATGTGATACGCTTCTATAATTTCCCGCACACCTTGGTCCTTATGTTTAGCGATTACGACAGTGTCTTCAAACACAGGAGCACACTCACACTTGGCACAATGCTGAGCAGCTTGAGAATGCTTGTCACCTTGCAACGTGCGTTTGTGCTCCAAGAGCCTCAGGTTAAGGCAGCGCCCCGTTTGCCCGATATACACTTTCTGGTAGCACGAAAACGGGATCATGTACAGGGGGATTAAAAGAAATACGAACAACGGAGCACACAGCCTCCGAAGCATGCCGCACCGCCTGGCTGAGCTGTCAGTAAACTGCGCGCATGCGTAGTTCTTTCGGAGCGTTTGAGAATGTGGCCTACTGTTTGGGGAAACGCTTGATCAAGAAGGGACGCGGGTCATTTATTTTGAGGCATCTTTGTATGATCTGTCGCCACTGGGCATACTGTTATTACTACCTTCGCTAGCCAAGCCCGCTGCAAGCTGTTTGCAGATAGCACATGCCATTCAACGATCATCCTGCTCAGTGGCGACACAGCGGGAAAAGGCCCCTTAAAATATATGACCGGCTGTCCGGCTTTTGATCAATTATTCCCCGTAAATGTAGGCCACACCTCTCAAACGCTCCGAAAACAACTACGCATGCGCGAAGTTAGTTTACTGACGGTGCAGCCATGACGGTGCGGCATGCGTCGGAGGCTGTGTGCTCCGTTGTTCGCATTTCTTTTAATCCCCCTTACACTACTGCCACGCTACAAGGAACGCATGGCGGCACGTGTTTGACTTCGCAAGTGTATGCTTGGGCTCTCCGATATCTCTTAACCTGTGTTGCACAATCTACTTAACTTGTTGGGGGCAGAGAACAACACGTTTACCTCCGTACCTTCCAGCTACATTTTTTAATCCATGTGATAATCTGTGTACGTACGGCATGACAGAGATTTTTTTCTTCTGGATTCAAACTCACGATTTTCTCGAGTCGGAGATCCGCATTTCACCCATTTTTGAACTTTTTCTACCGCGAGACGCATAACTTGCCTATCATAACCACCTTACCCAACCTTTCCATTTGCGCACTAAAACTGTAAGATACTTATGCGCATAAGACTTTGCAAGTACGTTGCGCAGATGAAGAGACAGCTATGCCAGCCTTCACAATTTTAGAGTGCCCAGAGTTAAAGTTACAGTACCGGCTTTTGTGACCTAGGGCTATATTCCCAGCATACATGACTAGCCTAAGATCCAGCTTAGATTCCAGGAACTGGATTTGGTTGTGTTTTTGGGAGTCGAACGTGAACTTGAGCCCATGGGCCACACTCCTTGAAAACTTTTCAAGACATCAGGCTACCCCTACTAACAATGTGACAAGGTTCCGTGACAATAAGGAAATCATCGACGTACCTAACACCTTAGTGCACATGCCGTGTAGGTTACGTTCAGATCCCTGTCAACTTTGGATAGAAAAATGTCACTCAGGACTGGTGCTATCTTGGAACCGATGCAGATCCCGCTTTTTCTGCGTGTACAATTCATTGCGCCACTCGACGAAAGTGGAATTTAAGGTAAAAGGTCAGAATCTCTAGAAACCTGCTTACTGGCACACCGCTTGCATTGACAAACTTAAACTCATCATTTCTTTCTGTGATGCAAGCTTTTACAGCTGCCAGGAGGAGCTCGTTGTGTGGTATGGCATAGTACAAAATCCTGCACATCCACACTAAATACTCTGCACAGCGCCAGGATTTTCCTTTTGTAAAAACTCCACTACTTCTTCGGAGCTTGACACCCTGTACGGATCTTCCAAGCATAAGGAATTTAAGTGCCTCTGCAGGTACGTTGACACGCAACACTGCCATGCCTTATTCTCTGATACTATAGCACGGAACGGTACGTCCGCTGTGTGTGTTTTGGCAGAAAAGAACACTTCTAAAACATTGCATTTGAACTTCTTCACAGACGTCGCAAGTCCCTCCATACGGTGCTCGTTTAAAAGTGCTACTGCCCGCTCTTTAACTTTGGTAGCCTTAGTGTCCGTTCTTTTGACGAAGTTCCTACTCAACGCACCCTCTGCCTTCTCGAAGTAAGCCAATTCATCGAGGACAACAAAACACCCTTCCTTGTCTGCGACCATAACATGGAGCTTATTCATCACAAGGAAGTCCACCAATGAACGATAAGAATGAGGGCTTCGCCCCGTACCTGCAGTCCTAGAATACACTTCCACACACTCCGACAGGAATCTTGGGCGTTCGTCGTCCTTGACATGCCGTGCAATGGTCCTGGCAGTTGCCACACGCTCTGGTGGGGTGAGTGTAGGCTCGAACGCAAAGTTAGATCCCAGCTTCAACGTCTCCATGTGGTGCTGAGGCAATGTCACCTGTCCCACAGTGATGACCCTTTTCTCCGGAGGCTTCGCCTTCTTCGGTAGAGGTAGCGTTGGTCTGACATTGTTCCACAACCAGTTGGTGTAGGCTTCAGCCGACGATGACCACCGATGGAACAGCCGGTCGTCATTCACCTTTCCCACCGCCGCACATGACACGCGTAGGCAGTCCCGAAAAAAAGCGTGCCTGGGCATATAGCTCTTTGCGCTGAAACTTGCAGAGTCTCCTTGCCTGCCCAATGGGGGGATCGAAGAAGCCGAACCACGTCTTTACTTCCGGTGGACAAAGCGCCTTCCGTGCATACCATGAAGCGACTCTGGCGCGACATTGGCAGACCGCAATCAACGAAGCCAGTTTGGCAGGGTTATTTGGATTAAAAAATGTAGCTGGAAGGTACGGAGTAAACGTGTTGTTCTCTGCCCCAAACAAATTAAGTAGATTGTGCAACACAGTTGATAAGAAGATATCAGGAGCCGCCAAGCATACACGTTGCGAAGTCAAACACGTGTCGCCATGCGTTCCTTGTAGCGTGGCAGTAGTGTACATGGTCCCGTTTTCGTGCTACCAGAAAGTGTATATCGGGCAAACGGGGCGCTGCCTTAACCTGAGGCTCTTGGAGCACAAACGCACGTTGCAACGGTGACAAGCCTTCTCAAGCTGTTCAGCATTGTGCCAAGTGTGGGTGTGCTCCTGTGTTGTGAAGACACTGTCGTAATCGCTAAACATAAGGACCACGTGTGCGGGAAATTATAGAAGCGTATCACATTAGAAAGAAGGGAGAAAAGTGCGTCAGCATTCCGTCAATGTCGTTAGCCGAGAGTGAATATGTGTTCTTGAATGGTCGCAGTGCCCAATAGGGTAGTCCTCGGCACATGATTTGTATCAGTGGTGTTATCGCGTTTGCCAAGATGATGGAGTGAATTATTGTTTTACTGTCTGGTGCAGGTGCGTAGTGTGTCGTGGGTATTGGCAGGCATAGTTTTGACAACGGTGTATTGTGCTGCAATCGCGAGGAAACATGATAGGAAGCCACGAGGATTGAGTATATATATGTGTGTGTAGTTTTCCAATAAAAATTCAGTTTGCGAGTCAGCGCCGTGTCGTCGTTAATTCGTCTTTTGTCCCGTCCTTTTTCGCGCTGCATTTCATTATGGTAACTATGAACCAACTAGCCCAACTTGCCATCCTTCTGCGATTATATGTACACAAAACCCATATCCGGCACATTTGCGCGACAACGTACTGCCACCGTTTCCACAAAACAGCTACCTACAAGCTTCTCATCTTCATTCTGACAGCCATACCGCGAGTTTGTTTGTTTGTTTGTTTGTTTCTTTGTTTGTTTGTTTCTTTGTTGTTTGTTTGTTTTACAGTTTGGTCATGATACGCGTACATCACACGGTACATTTCAATTTTCATTTCTGTCGAAGTGAACGGGACAATAGGCGTTAGAGACGCCTGTCGAGGACCCGTATCTGAAGATTGCACAACGGCAGCAGCTACAACTTAATAAAACATATTTAACAACGGAAGTCTGCAAATTATGACATAATAATGACACGCTGCAACGTAGGCGAGCTTGTATCAACATAATTACAGGTTGATTTTACACCATAAATCCCAAGAAAACATAGCTTCATAACGCAATTCTGGAAATGTGACAGACAGTAAAACAATCAAAATAATTTTTAGCAAACTTAGTGCCTTAGTGCCTGTTAAGTGCGCCCTCCCGCTACAGCAGTGCATGTAGGTCTTCGTGGTGTATACATTCCAGTAATTGTACGCGTAATTCAATCGAATGAAAGAAATGCAAAGCTGCAACTGCTTGGCCATGCATGCAGCCTTTTTTGGCTTCCTCATTTACAATCGCTGGCCGTTACAGCGCCCGTTCTGAGCCCGTCGCATCGTTGTCCGATGAATCCGCAAGCAACTCATCCTTGTCAGCAGCAATATACATCCCGTTCCACCTTCACACGAGTGAGTGCGTCGATGCTCCGTCGCTGCAGCAGACGGCGGAGGAAGCCGCTTTGCCGGCGTCGTCCGCGATGCATCGCGGGATTGCACCCCGGCGCACCGTCGACTCTCTAGGTGCGCGGCGGGGCAACCGAAAAGTGCTCCGCGGTTTACCGAGCACAAATGGTCCGCACCGGTGCGGTTTGTCGAGGATTAAAAGGTGCGGTTTATCGAAGATGCTATAAGACACGCCGCCCGCCGCCGCTGGGTTGCTCTCAGTGTGGCTAACTGATCCTCCATGCCCAGAATCAAGAGCAGCGTAGTGAAGGAACTTAGACGATTCTGTCTGAGTCAAGGGCATTTCTTCTGTCGAAATATTTGATTTCAGTTTCCAAATGCGTAACGGCAGCTTAAAAATGCAGGCGCGCCCGGGGAGAATCGAATTGCCGACCTCCGCAACGTGAAGCCAGATTCTACCTATCGTCCATCCCAACAGATGGCGCCTTCGTGCAAAATAGGCTAGTGAATTAAAAATAAAAACACAAACGAATAAGAAAGCCTGCGATTCACGCTTTTTTTAGCTGGGCGCAAGTTTTTAAATATCGCTTTTAAACTCGCATACAGACACAAGTATGTTGCCACGCTACTGTATGTCATGGTTGCCAGCATGATTTTTTGGTAGGACACATACGGCTCGTAGATCTAAAAATTTCAATTTAAATTGTTTTAGGGCGTTATCAGCAAAACCGTTTTTGCGATAAGGTGTTTTAAGGGATACCCTTTCATTTGGGATAAAGAACATTTACAAGACAAAAAATTACGCCCACATCCCCTCGCGGGAACCCTGGTGTGATGCGACGCTGAAGGGGTTTTATTGTGCGTTTCCGTTGGGTCGATTACTCGAATTGCGTGAGCAATCGTCGGGTAATGCGAGAGAGAGAGAGAGAGAGAGAGAGAGAGAGAGAGAGAGAGAGAGAGAGAGAGGAGAGAGAGAGAGAGAGAGCAAGCCTAGCGTGGACGACCGTCGACTGAGAGACCGGCTGGAGCGCGGCACTCCGCTTATATGCGCAGCGCGCCCAAAGAAGAGGAGACCGCGGAGAGAGGGCGCTGCACATGCGCACAGCACGCTTGCGCCGCGCGCAGCGCCGCCCACCGGCGGAGTGAGAGAGCGCGCCGCACTGCCCGCGCCACAGATGTTGGGGGAGAGGGCGCGCTATCACGGCGAGAGGAGGAGGAGCGCAGCGGTGCGGACAACAACAACGACGGACGCACGCAGGAAGGACAGGGCCGCCGACAAGAGATGCTCTCAGCGTCGCATCTAAAATCGGTTGTCTGTCCTATGTTGTTCGAAGGCTTTTGCCTTCTTTGCCGCTGCACTGTGTGAGCGTCTCTTGCGTCTTCGTCTTTTGACAGGAATTGTTCTGACAGGTAGACTGGCCGAACTTTACGCTGCAGCATGTACGAAGTCAGAGCTCTCCTCAGCGTGCGTACGTTCTACGCACGTGCTACCCTGTGCGCCTGTCAGGACGCACGCATGAGGCGAGTACTTGTTCCATTCTGCCACGGTGCCGCAGTGCTTTGCTGTCTCAAGAAATTGGAAGCGAATTGGAAGGTACAATGACACCTTCGCCGCCATTCCAGGTTCACAGAGTGAACAAATCCGGAATTTTTGTATCCGCGAGCTTGTAGGCGAAGAGTTGCGCCGTCGATCCGCGGACATAAAGCCACACATGAAGAGAGAACGGCCGAGCGCGAGGGGAGAGGGGGCGTCAAGCAGAGCACCGAGCCGGTGATTGCATGGGCTGTGGTGTCTCTCCGCTCGCACCACTGCCTCTCGCCGACGCTGCCTTCGTCCGCCTTCTCGACAAGCCTCGACCCCATACAGTTTCATACCAATATATAGTATAATCTCGATAAACGGAAATCGCTTAAACAGAACTGTCGCTTAAGCGGAACTGTAGCTATTAGTTTTGTATTCTGAAAGGTTTTATTGCCAGGGAATGGTAGCGTTCCAGATGATGGTATTCAGGTAGACGCCGAGAGGAATAGCCGAAGCTATGATTACGGTGCAGCGAGCATCCGAGATCGTGGCGCGTTCTCAGCGATGCCGGTGCTGTCCCCTCGTCCTCTTCACAGTCCCCATTCACTGCATACCCATTATTGCCCATGGCCACATATCAGAGCATACCCACACGGGGCATAGAGTGTCCTTCGCAGTGTCTAATAGCATACTCTAAATGGACGAATCTTTTGCACTACAATTCAAATAAAGTAAAAAAAAAAACTTTCGGTAAGCGCAACTCCAATTTCCGCCTCACCGAGTAAATGGAACTGAAAATGGAACTTGTCAAACCCATGGCCAAAGAAACACCTTTTTCCGGTTCCGGGTGTTGAGTTTTTGTTTTCTGTTTTAACCTCGTCGGCCTCGTAAGCCTCGTCTCGTCTTTGTAGCCAGCCCTGTTAGCGCGACGAATGCAACATCACCATTCTTGTGCTAGTCGTTCGGTCTCGACTGAAGTCGCCGAGAGAGAATAAACGTTTATTTAAATCAACAGGGGGGGATTGTACTGAAGCTTGAAGGAGGCGTCCTCAGTCCAGGATGCCCTGAGCGCGGGCAGCATCGACAGCCCTTTGAGCCAGCCGAAGCTGGTCGTCCAGGCTGGTGCTCGCCAAGGCGCTCTCCCAAAGCTCGACAGGGGAAAGTTGCAGGTTGGGAGGAATCAGTGGAGATTGGTCACATCCTCCGACCATATGGCGTAGCGTTCCGGGTTCTCCGCAAAATCGGCAAAGCGGGGAGTTCTGTCGGTCGAAAAGGTGAAGCCGGATAGGATGGGGGAATGTATTAGTCTGGAGAGCACGTAAATGACGTTCGTGCTCTCGGGGTAGAGATTTGTGTGGGGGAGCGAGTGTCTGACGCTACAGCCTGTAGTGCTGCGTGATCTCGGCGTAAGAGGTCAAGGGCTGCATGCGCTCGGGTTCGGCAACGCTGCTCTCGGCGCCCGCTCGGTGGGTCAATTCTCGAGCGATGGCGTCCGCCGCCTCGTTTCCAGGGATACCGTGATGTGCGGGAGCCCATACAATCCTGATTAGCCTCTTCAGGGGCTGCTGCTGAATGATGCGTAGAGTTGTTGTGTGAAGGCGTCCCCTAGCGAAATTCCGACAAGCCTGCTGCGAGTCGGTGACAATGACCGATGCATTAGTTTATACGACGGCGAGGGCGATTGCTACTTCCTCTGCTTGTATAGTATTGTCGCCGGCAAGCGAGAGGCTGCAACGGGGCTTGTTTTCGACGACTACGGTGGAAACCACCGCGGACCTACCCGGATAAGACGCCGCGTCCGTATACGCTGTTGTTGGTTGATTGCCATAGATCTTGTATATGGCTTTTGCTCTGGCTTCCCCTCCTGTCGACGTGGTACACGGGGTGCATATTACGGGGCAGGGGGTTTACCGTGATGTTTTTACGGACTTCGTGCGGTAGGTTTCCTGTGAGTGCAGGCGGGGTGGTCGAGTGGAGCCGAGAGCCTCAGGCGTGAAAGGATCGCCCCCCGTTTCCGTAACCCCCCAGCCTCGCTCTTTGGTTGGTTAGATGAGCCTCAATTAGCTCCTCGGCAGTGTTGTGAATGCCGAGCCGAACAAGTCTTTCGGTGGAGGTGGAGACCGGAAGTCCGAGTGCTTGTTTATAGGCCTTGCGGATCATCGTGTTGACCTTCTGTGTCTCGGTGATGTTGAGCAGAGCGTATGGCAACACGTATATAATCCTCGACACGACAAGGGCCTGGACGAGCCGAAGCAGGTCCACCTCTCCCATGCCACTGGTTTTCGTTGCGATCCGGCGTATCATGTGAGTCACCTGATCGGTCATTGTCTTGAGTTTGGCAATGAGTAGTGAGTTCGTCTTGTTTGCTTGAAAGGTCATTCCGAGAATCTTTATATGCTGAGATGGAGTGATGGTGTGGCCATCCAACTTGAGGCAGATGGTGGGTGTGCCTGGGACATGTTTCTGGCGTGGCGAAACGACTAGAAACTCCGATTTTTGCGGAGCGCAGCAGAGGCCGCATGACTTCGCATATTCGCTTACCACATCCGCTGCTTCTTGCAAGCGATCCTGCATTGCCCCAATTGACCCCGTGGACGTCCAGATGGTAATGTCATTCGCGTATAGGCCATGCCTGATCCCCGGGATGTTGTTGAGGAGAGGCGGAAGCCCAACGAGGGCAACGTTAAACAGCAGGGGAGAGAGCACTGCTCTCTGAGGCGTACCACGACCTCCCAGGAGGAATGGTTTTGTGGAGGTATCACCAATTTTTATGATAGCTTTCCTGCCAGAAAGGAAGTCCCTCACGTATCTGTATGTGCACCCGCCGCCATCCAAGTGCGTTGAGGTTCTGCAGGATCTTTGTGTGCCGCACACTGTCAAAAGCACCCTTGAGGTCAAGTCCCAGGATGGCCGTTGGGGCATTGCGGGTAGCTGGTATCATGACTTCTTCCTTAAGCTGGAGGAGGATATCTTGGGCTGAGAGGTGAGGACGGAACCCCACCATCGTTGTTGGTAATGGGCCCGAGTCTTCAAGATATGGTTGCAAGCGGTTAAGA
This sequence comes from Haemaphysalis longicornis, assembly GCA_013339765.2. Classification (NCBI taxonomy): domain Eukaryota; kingdom Metazoa; phylum Arthropoda; class Arachnida; order Ixodida; family Ixodidae; genus Haemaphysalis; species Haemaphysalis longicornis. Next base: position 76,088,436 of record CM023451.1, read on the forward strand.
ATTACATGCTCGAGTACCTTGCCGACGCACGACGTGAGGGATATCGGCCTTAAATTCTCAGTAGATAGTTGTTTCCCCGGTTTTGGTATAAAGCGAACCTCCGCAGTTTTCCATTCCTCTGGTAGCATACCTTTCCGCCACACGTTGTTGAGGTATGCTGTAAGTTCAATTATTGAATTGTCGAGGTGATACGGCTTAGCGCCTGCCACCTCGTTCCTGCCATCGGGGTGCTATTCGGGCTTCATTGGTGCGTTGCCGTCTTCTAAATTCGGTGGCTGAAGCTTGCACACCATGCGCTCACCAGAAAAGAAAGGGTATCATTCTTGACTTCGAAAGCGGCTCTTTGATGAATTTTTGTGTATTTTTTTAGGACAGAGTGAATAATTGTTGACAAATAAGCTTCGTGAATGTTGTGCTTAAACCTCTTGTAGTTTTCTTGCTTTCTGAAAAACTATCAGCTACATTCACCTTCCAGTGTTCAGAGTTCCATGAAATGTCCTTAAGAGTGTGTACACATACACTTGCGCGCTTGCACATCTCCTGTTAAATGGAACTAATTTTTTCAGTCCCTTGCAGTTCCGTTTATGGACAGTCTACTGTGTACTAGAGGTAAATCTGCCGCTGCATTCGCGGGCATCCGTGGGGGCGGCGCCATTGCAACTAGCGACGTTCCTCGCCTATTAGGCTTAGCTAGCCATGTGGCTTTTTTTTTTTTTTTGTCGAAGCTAAAATCACAAAAGAGTGAAACATTTTCTTTCTTGTTCATCGTGCATGGAGTTTTTAAATAAGCACTGACGTATAAATCATTTTGGAGCTTCAGTTTTATAATAACAAAACAAATTTGAATAATCTTTTACAGTAATATTGTTGATTTCATGCAGCCAGAGCCCACTTTTAAGCCTGTTCTGGAACGATGCCAAGGGCAAGTGGAATGTGCCTGCCCAATGCATGGCGGAACGCTCGCTGAAGCGCGGCTCCCCCCCCCCAGAGAGTGGCGCCAAATTTCCCTGTAGTATGTATTAGTATGAAACTCTATGCTCGTTCCCTCTCGTGCGCGTTCTAAAATAATGTGTGACGCAAATGCAGGGCCCACTAGGCGGCAAAACAAAACGCTATGGGAATGATGGGGATGCGATACCGGTACTGATGAACAGAAAAGGGGGTGACAGGCAACCAATGCCGCTGCTAAAGCGAGCAAACCTGACCACTGAGACGGTAAAAAGGCAAAACATGGGGCGGAATTCTGAGTTTTGTTCATGTGAGTTTCAAAATGCCCGTTTCGAGCGAGCCCTGATTGCTGAAGTCAAGGGTTTGACGGACGCCCGTCAGGTCGGGTGGGTACATTTGAGAGAGAAAGAGAGCACCGACCAAGTAATGAAAAAGAAAAACTTAAAATACGTTTCGGTCCCGCACGGGAGCCTCGTTCACAATGAATTTATTGCAGACAAAAACGGCCTTGAGTAGGCTTCAAAACGTGACGTAGGCCTTAAAACGTGACATGACCAAGAATTTGGCCGCAAGATTAAATTTAGAATCCCTAATAATACAGACAACGCCTAACATTCTTTATCGCAACATCGGAACCTTGCACCCAATTTATGCACGCTGCCTACGTCACCTTTTAAAGCCTACTTAAGGCCGTTTTTGTCTGCAATAAATTCACTGTGAACAAGGCTCCCGTGCGGGAGCCGAAACGTATTTTACGTTTTTCTTTTTCATTACTTGGTCGGTGCCCTGTTTCTCTCTCAAAAGAGCCCTGATTGGCTGAAAGAAGAAAATTGGATGGGACGCAGCACAACTATTAACCAGAGGCCTCGCAAGAACATCTACGTCGCGACTAAACGGAAGTGAAATGGACATTTTCGAAACGGACACTACTCAGAACTCTGCTATGGGTTGGCATGGTATGCGGAGGGGGGTTGCGGGCTTCTAAAGTCGGAGCAAGACGTGCGCATTGGGCCGGACGTCATGTAAAGAGCGAAAGGGAATACCTGCTTCAAAGATCCGCTAATAAATATTTCATTACATTTATTGCGGCACTGACTCTCCGCGCCGATATTCCAGCCTGATAAAAGGGAATGTGTACCATGCGAATGTAGAACATATGCGATGTATGAACGTTTTTCAATACTTCGTGCGTTTTTTTGGCTAGCAAAATGTCTTTTATGACGAGAATATAGCTTACTGCGTTACTAAAGGCCAGTTCTTTCATCTTGAACACGGCTATATTTTGTCTCTATGGCCCCTTTAAAGAACCCCAATAGATCGTAAAGGCCCCTCAAAGGATCCTAAGGCACTTTTTATGTACCTACTACAATTTTTCCAGTATGCAGAAAAAATACACTGCAACGGTTTTATTCAAGAACTTATAAAGTTTTCATCCATTACTCATATTCGTGGCTTACCAAATCCATCGTCGCAATTGCGTCTGGGTTGTCCAGCAGCTTCTTCAGAAACACTGAAAGAAGTGCAGTGTAAGTTGTAAATAGATAATAATAGAATACGGAGAAATTCGCCTTCGTTAATGTCTATTTGTACTAACGAAGCTCACAAACGGGGGTCATTTAGAAGGAGTGGTTATGTAAGCATTGGCCTTCTTAATACTTTCAATTCGGTTCTGCCGGAGCCGACCCAACATTGCCTCCTAGATCGCCTCATGATTTCGGCCCTTGAGAATCAAACCATCCATTCGCGTTGCAAATATGCCAGAAATGCATGGAATGAAAAAGAATAATTCATGCACTGAGGAAATTTAGCTTTCCTTAAGAGTGGTGTTTTGTCCTAAGCAGTTTAGTTTCCTTTCCTAGTGTTAAGAGCGAGTGTACAGGACGCGCTATCTTAGTTACAGGAACTGAACCAACCCGTGTATCGAACCACATGGTTTCTCTAATGGGATTAATTCGCGTTTTGAGGACTGTTAACACCACGTGATTCTTTGTCCCTCTACCTGCATCTACCGCCATGGTTGGCATCTGGGCTTCTTCCCTCCGCAGGTTATGGGTAGTTTTTGACCAATATGACTGCATAGTCTCTATCGTAAAAAAAACAGCGCACATTCAAAACAGATGTGATGGGAAAAACTAAACTCAGTTTTACTCAGTGTTAAACCAGCTGAACAGCAGAGCTCTGGTTCTCTTGCGACGGCTCGAGCGTCAACGGGCGTTCACACGAGTACGGCAGCGCCGTCGCAGCGCAATTTCAACCGTTTGCCCAAAGGCATCGTCAGCCAAACGTCAGCGGCGGGAGGCTCCCTCCCCTAGAGGGATTGATTGATTGATTGATTGATTGATTGATTGATTGATTGATTGATTGATTGATTGATTGATTGATTGATTGATTGATTGATTGATTGATTGATTGATTGAAGGTTTTAACGCGCCGACGCAACGCAGGTGCTCCCCTAGCTGGAGGGAGTGGAAGCCGTCCCTGCGAGACCACAGAACCCGCTATCGCTGGGTCTGGGAACCGGTTTCTACAAGGCCGCCGGCGAGTCTGAGAACCTGTTCCTACCCTTGCGTGACGGACGACCTTCAGCAGACGGACAAAAAAGTTCGACCTAAGGCAGCTCCACTGCTATTTTCGCCAAGCTGAACGCGTTTCCGTCCATGCCGTACAAGCATTCGACTCGTTAATAGACAGTTTCAAGTTGAGCGCACGCAGCAGCTCTGCGCACGCAAGGAAGTTGCGGAGGCGTGAAAGCGCATGCGCAGTACGTAAGCGGGAGCCGCGCGCTTCGGGTGCGCCCGCAAGTTTGGGATTCTTGCGTTACGGGTTTTGCGAGCTTTGCGGGCCCTGCGCGAGGCCCCTTCCGTCCTCTTCCCGGTCTCACCCGTGAACGAAAGGAACAAAGGAACGGCGTCTATTTACGGCTTCTTCTGGCTAGGTTTACGTCTGGCGCTGGCCAACAACCACATGTTTCGTTCGCCAATCTGGCGTTCAGTGGCGCTGCATGACACACAAAGCGAGCATTTCGGCTCTACTGGTTTATCCACGCATCAACTTCTGCGTGTGGTCAACTAAAGCTGGTTCTTCGCGAGAACTTTGCTGCGCGCGCTGCGCTGCCGCTACGTGCGCGCGCAACTCTCTGCGTACGCTCTACTAAAACTGTCTAATAAAACATGTCTGCGCACCGAGAAGATGTACAGTTGCTCACATGCATTCGTCGGAGTTGAGAGGAGGAATCCCAGGAACGTGCGGATGACTTCGTGCCACCCGGAAAGCAGAGCGTCGTCCTCCCCTTTCAGGAGTGTCTCCCGGCCCGTGCGGTCCCAGGTTAAGACGGTTGCTTCGTGTAGAAAAAAAAAAATGGGCGTCAGCTTTGAACTCATTTCGACAACTCGGGGTAATCTCCGCTTCATGCCAGTTCCTCTATGTTCGCACCTGTAACTTGAATGCTACAAATGTCAACTGCACCAAACACTTTGACCTGTTGAAGCTGCTGCTTTGTTATCATAACCTGACTAAAAGTACTAAAAGTTGCAGAATGTGACGCCTGAAATGGCTGTCAGCGCGCCGCCAGCTATTAGTCAATTGTTTTGAAACGAAAATTGAGGAAAGGGCGTTTATTACTGATCGTGAACCACGTGAAATGCATTAATGTGGTGTGTAAATATTTCCTCCATGCACGTATTATGTTGGGTTTTCACCCCTGTACAGCTACTGCATTCTTTATTTGTGTTCTAATCTTGTTTCAATGTGTCCTGTCCAGCTACTGTGTACAAAAAGGGGGGCCGGTCAGTGCGTCCAAGGCTGCTTTGTCTGCAGCGCCAGCGTCTGTATTTTGTTGTAAATGGAAATAGATAAGATTTGCTTTGATTTGATTATGGTTTATTACGGCCAGACGGAAAGCAAGTTCCAGCTTCCCAAGCGAGCTGCGCGAGGCAGGCCGGGCGGGCGGGTATACGAGGTGGACGCGTAAGCGAGCACGCACTCCACACATGGAGAAATGCGTCGAGCGAAGTTTCTGGTATTCGTATGCAGTTTCATACGAATATATGCTAGCGGAAAATCTGGCGCGGGCGCCTAAGCGGGCCGCGCTTCGGCGAGCGTTCCGTCATGTACCTGGTACGAACGACCCACTTGTCCTTCGCATGGCTTATGAACGAGCTGAAAAAAGTTGCCTCGAGCCGCGAAGAAACGACGACGTTATTGTAAATTATCATTTAAAGTCGTTTATTGAAGCTAAACTTTCAGCCACCCATTGATTTCGTTTGAAGTCCAGCGAAAATGCAGTGCAGAAAAGCCAACTGCTCTGACGATGATGATGATCGTTCGTTGGAGTGAATCACACCACACCTCCCTTGGTCGGAAGCGAACCGGGGTGCCTCAAGTTATGAAGCCGACGTCTATTGCGCCTTGCCCGCCAGTGACTAATGATGTCCCTTGTGCCTTAGTGATACGTACGGCACACCAAGAAAAACTTATTCAATGTTCGAATTCTGCTGCGGTAGACCTTTGATGCTGTTACGGTTAAAAATACCCCAGGTTCTTCTTTCTACTTGAGGCCTACTAAATAAATGTTGCCACGAACTCATTTGCGGTGCACAATGTTCACGTGCGCCTAACTGAGTGGTGTAGGCTGTAGGAATTGTTTACCTGCGATGGTTTGCAAAGAACTTCCCGCCTCCTATCAACATTGATCAATGAAGATTCAGGTGCATATGCCGAAGCCAAAGGCAAAATAAGCGAAATATTGTTCTCCGAAGACCTCATCAGAACCGCTGTGCGAACTGTTGCATCAATCTCAGATCTTTAGGATTTGTGACGGCTAAAATACTGAGGACTCGTCGTGTTTACCAAAGCCAAATATTTACAGCGCCATACCCGCCGCGGCGCACGTTAGAGATTTTGGCGCACGTTAAAGATCCCCAGGTGGTCAAAATTAATCCCGAGCCCTCCACTACGGCGCGCCTCATCGCCTGCGTTGCGTCGGCGCGTTAAACCCTACCTTCAACCATCAATTTAGAGCGGCATGAATTGTGTAGGTTTTTAGAGAAGCAGCCTAGCAGACGATGGTTCTACATGCGGGATCGCTCTGCGAATGCGACTACTGGCTCCTTTCGCCGCCTCTATTACATAGACATCCACTACTCAGCACAGTAGCCATGCTAATTTACCATCTTTAATCCATCTTAATCTACTAAAATCCCCGTTTGTCAGTCCTAACCCCCTAATCCAATTTAATCAGCCTTTATACCCACCTTAATCAATCTTAATCCAACAAAGATCAATCACTAATCAATCATTCCTAGATGTTAATAGTCCTTAATGCAACTTATTTCATCGTATTCTCTCTTTACCCACTTTGATTTCTGTTAATCTGCCTTAACCCCCCTCACTAATCATAAAATCAATTCACTAATCAATGATTACCTTGCCATAACTGTAATCGCGTGTCCTGAATTCTTCACCAATTAACATCACACCATGTTTCAGCGCGTTAATCCCCATAATCAATCAACATCCAGCCATGCTCACTCTAGTTCCCCGTCACGGCAGTGTGCTGAGTTAGAGCAGTGTTGACGCACTAGGTTTCGCTCTGGCGACCCGGGTTGAAATCTCGCAAGACTCAAATCTGTTTTTATTTGTTATAACTTTACAGCCGCGTCGTTTTTCGTATTATTCATGGTGACGCCGACGACGGCCACATTTTCTCTTTCATTGGGCATCTAAAGCTTTATCCGTAACAAATCAACTAAGTATTCCCTTCCACTGAAGTTTGTAAGAGAGCCTGCATTTATGAAAGTAATCATCAGGGTCACTGGGGAGACAAGGAAAGAAGTTGAGAAGGATGTGAGCAGCGTGCGCAAGATGACTGCGATGAGCGATTAGAAAATGCAGTTTTTCGATCGAATCGGGGATAGTAAACGCCGAACGTGCTTATGCGAGCGTGTTTGTGAAAAATATGCCTGGCAAGAACGTGGGCAAGAAACTTATTCCAACAACTAGCTAAGGTCACATTGGTTTGAGCATGTCAGTATTCTTTAGCTCCAAGGAAACTTTGGCAGTGTTTAATCCAGACCCCTAGTACACAGCCGGGGATAAACGCGTCACTTCAATTAAAAACGGCGCATCCGATTGCCTACCGCGAAAACTATAGAAACCCTGCAAATCGAATAAAATATACCAAAGACATGTGAGATTACTGAAAAATAAAAATGAAAACAATTCCCAGATAATGTAACGGGAGCATCGTCGGAAAAATGGTGGCCACATTACTGTCCAGAGCGCATGCGTGTGCGTGCGTGCGCAGTGCTGCGTGTGGTGTGAAATGTGTGTGTGTGTGGTGTGTAAGCGATGGTTGTGTGGGTGTGTGTGAAATGTGCTGGATGAGTGTGATGAATGTGTAAACTGCTAGGTGCGTGGTGCAGCGCGCGTGTGGTCGTTGTGTGTGTGTGCGCAATGTCGCCTGTGTACCTCGCCCTCCTTCTCATCCTTGTTTTTTGCGCTGCGAATGCAATAAAATGAAAATTCCCCCGCATTTCCGAGGGAAATGTGAAAGTGCGAATGCACGGTTGTCGGCCCGCTTGCGGCGCTTGCGCTCGGCCCCCGCACCACGCCTCGCCGCCTTCTCTCATCGGGTGTTATACGTGTACACCACGCAGTTATCGCCGCTATAACGCCGCTGAGTCGCCAACGCACGCCGCTGACGACGTAGTTTGAATGCGTTAAAGATATAAGGCGCGTCCTAACACTGATATCAGCGTCGTGTCCGTGGCTTGGTCGGTGAGCGTCGCGCTGCGGCCGCAAAGTCCTCGGATCGAAACTGGCGCCGGATGCTGTTTCTTTTTTAAATATAGAGGAGCACTGCGGACCCGCCGCCGCGCGCGGTGGATGGTTTGGGGTCGCTATAAAGTGCATTCGCACTTAAAACCAACTCACACAGGCCGCATCAGCATCCCCACTACAACACACCGAGAACCTTAAAGACGGCTTCACTTCTACACGAACATGCATTGCTAGGAATGCGTTCTTTGATGAGCAACATCTGCACCATGGGGGCCTTATAATAGCTCCAGAATGCCCCGTCTATCGTGGCAAAATACATATAAACCAGCGTCCTTTAAAGTCGGCTTCAGAATATGCAGACCTGCACTGCTAAGAAGACAAATCAATATGTAAAGTCTGCTACCAAAGTACCATAATGGCCCTCGACTCTATTACTAAATACCTTCATAAGACTGTATACCCCTCTACCCCTGTATACCCTTCGACGGAGTGGTATACACCGAGACCTTTACAGACAGCTTCACTGGATACACCCGAATGCCCTGCTAGCAATAAGGCGGCTGCAATACGTGTAGGATGGCCCACAGGCCCCTTTATTAAATACCCCCATAAGACTACGTAAGACCAAGCCCCTGTAATGTCTGCATCACTACTATGCCTAATTCATTGCTGGGAAGGCATATTTTTAACTGTACTAATGCAAGGGGATCATATAAAAAATTGGCGCAGCGTGCCTAGTGGTGGAAAACTGAGAAACAGCAGAGCTGGCGGCCCCTCTCCCTTGGTCGGAGACCCGGATGTTGCACCTCACATGAATTTCCGAACTTGCCGCTGAAATCTCTCCAGGACTGGCGAGGCCCGGATCGTTTCTTCCGCAGGCTTTCACTTATCTCCCAAAGTGGTCCGCGTTCTCACGCGCTAGAACCCGCGGCAACCGGCTTCGCGTTTTTCGGCGCCTGTAGCGCGAACTCGGCGTCTGTGCTCCCCACTTCGAGCGAACGCACGTCAACGGGCGAAATGAACAGCACGTGAGAGATCACGCCAAGAACGCTGGGCAGAGTTTTCTCGAAGGTCGAGCTGGCCGACGCCGGGTGCTTCTCACGAGGTGCACGTTCACGTGCGCTCCGTATTTTTCTTTTTTGTATATTTTTTTTCTGGTAACGCTCAACCGCGAAACTAAAAGCTTAAACAGTCTCTTCTGTTAGAAAAATGAAGGAAGCTCACACTAACGCGTAAGACTTGAAGGTAGCGAAGCTGTACGCCACCTTCAAGACCATCACGTAAGTTTAAGTCCACGATTGCAGCCGATTTCCTTCTTCTTCGCTGCCGCAACCACCTTTACTTCATCTTTGTTGCTGTAAGTGTGAGCTTCCTTCGTTTTTTTTTTTTTTTTAAGTAATAATCATTGGGCATCACCTTGGAGGGGCGTATGCTATGACGTGTCTCTCGTACCGAGCAACTGTTTCCACGATTACGGCGAACGCTGGAGTCGTTATCGTTCCGAGCAAGTGTTGCCACGATTAAGGCCCAACCACATGCACGCGTAAAAATCTACGTACTCGCGCAACGACGTACGCCTGCAGCGACATACGCCGCTGCCTTTACGCCGACCGACGATGTCGGAGAGGACGAGTAGCCACAGATCGCCGCAATGCACCCGTAAACCAATGCGCCGCGCAGTGGGGCTCGACTACCCCGGACTCAGCTTTGTGGCGACCAGTTCAACTACGTTTTAACTCAATAAAACAAATAATGTATATTCTCTCAAAAGTACGTCAAAAGTACCTCCCTCCCGAGTAGGCATAGTAAGTTACACGCTGAAGACCTTCTACTAAACATGAAAACATTGCGAAGTCGGTTTGGCACCCTGCCTCAATGCATTCCTGAGAAGATATTATCATCATCATCACGAGCCTGTCTACGCCCAGTGCAGGGCAAAAGGCCTCTCCCATAGATTTCCAATTACCCCGGTCCTGTGCTAACTTCGACCAATTTATCCACGCAAACTTCTTGATCACATCTCCCCATCTAACTTTCCGCCCCCCGCCCCCCTACGCTTGCCTTCTTTAGGAAAGATATTATACCAGAGACATTATGAGCAGTCAGATACCGAAGTAGGAAGGCCCTGGGGTCTTTTACTCAATACCTCCGTCACACCCCGTGTATCCCTATCAAGCACTGTACAGCGAAGCAGTTGTAAAGTTGGGTTCACGTTTGCCCTAGCGCCTTTTAAATATTATTTTCATAAGGCCCCACTTATTATTATGATGCGCTACAAGATTCTTCAGAGTGGACTTCACTGCCTTACGCAAGTGCATTTCGGTGACATTTTTCTAGTGACAGAATAACCGATTTCTATGACAATGTAAAGATACCAGAGCTTTGCTAACAGAACTTTTGTACGCGGCAAAGGGTGTTACATCAATCTTTGGTGACGGAAACACAGTTTTCTGGATTTTTATTGCAAATGCTCCAGCTTTCAAATCACTCATGCCCCGTCCGCAGGAGCGGTGCCGCGATATGCCAACGTGGCTTGAAAAAATTAGGAGCCACTCCAGTCTGTGACAGTGGATGACCAGCGAAGCTTTTTAAGCACGCAACATACAGGGACCCGGTATTCAGGCAAAACGTCAATGCACCTTGTGGTGTCACAATGTCTCGACAGTAATGCAAGTTGCCTTAAGTCAGGTGCTAGGCGCCTCTACCGGCGATGTCCGTGTTAAGATGAGGCGGTACACATGTGGAGGAGCGTTGCATAAAGGGTACTGAGTAAAGCTTACTGAGTTCGCACCCGTTCTCTGTCTGGTGTCCGTCCCTAACGGGTCGTCTTCGACGCCACAGTATACAACACTCCTCTCATTAGTTACTCGAACTCTTAATACCTATCAGCATCTGCGCCTGCCGCAAATTGCGTCCTCTGCTTCAAATATACACCCGCAGTACCGCAGAGAGTAGCGTGCCAAAGCTCTCTGGAATGCTACCTCATACGGCCTGACAGGGTATACGCAGATCATGCGGATTACGATAACAAGGACGTATTCACAGTGGCATTCATCAATGTCCCCACTTCACCTCCCCTTACTCTCAGCCCTTCGAACACCTACAGCAGCAAATACGGCTTTAACAGTAAGCCTGGTCACACTGGCCCACCCCTGCCTTAATACTATCCTAGTCGAAAATAGCCTTGCGCAACGTCCACCTACCACGCAAGTTGAACTGTTCTAGACTCCTGCCCACATCGGGTGCGAGGATAGAGGAAACGAGGGGGCTCATACAGCAGTCTGAGCACTCACCTCTCGGGCATGCCCCAACCTCATTGCCTTCAAACTGACTAAGGTCACCTAGTAACAGTCTCTTGGGCTACCGCGAGATCACCACCCATCACCCCGCTTTCGTTTCCGGTGTCACCCAGCCCACCCTATGCCTCATCTACACGAAAGAAAGCCACTGGCGACTTTTACAAACGGACACCGAATAGAGCTCTCCTTCATCGCATATTCACCTCTCCGTATTATCGGCTTTCAAGTGCACAATAAGTGGCACCAAAGTTACCGTATCACAATATACGGGCGCCTGCCCCGACAACACCCTATACCCTATCATTTCCCCAGAGCTATGGGAGGTGGCGTGAGGGATGCCCAGACCTGACGACGCTGAAAAGCTGCAGCTGCTGGCCACCACTTTCTCCTAACAGGGCCCTAAATGAATAACGTTTTCCCTCTCTCTTTCCCACGAAGACGTCAAAAAGCACTAGGATGGATAGAAGTACTCACTAGTATTATCCGCCGCCATGCTCACAGGACGTTATTCAGTTCTTCTTCTTCCTTCTTGCTGAATGCCACGCGCGTTCGTATTTTGTATCCTAGTGCACAACCAGTTAAAATACTTCGAGCCACACAAAAAACCATTTATGCAAAATTGTGCGGCAGAAATTAGGAGCCGAATGAGTAAGTGGCCTTTGCATATGTGAAAAAAAAATTAGGTATCCAAAACTGCAGTGACTATTGCCAGAATTTTCGCTTAATATTCTTATTTTCCTATTTAAATAACGCAAATTAGCACCGGTTGTGAATTGACAGGCGCCCCTAAGGGGGATAATCTGACGCCAAGTAAGATACTACATCCTAGTTTATGCCGCTAAAAAGAACAACTTTAAAAACCGAAAAAAAAGAGAAAAATATTGATGGAATTAATTTTTTATAGAGGCAAGCTGAAGATTATAAGAACAGCAATAACACGCAGCTATTAATATTAAGAAAAGATTATCACAAGACCGGCAGCCACAGCAGTGACTACAAAAGGTAACAGGTGCCCTTATAAATATAGAGAGGGTGTAGGACTCCTCAGGTAGTAGGCTTTATTCGACGTGGTTACGGCTAAATAAAGGCCCAGCATGAAAGAGGTGATGATTACTGATGCCGCTGAGGAAGATGAAGATGATGTGATGATGATAGAGTGCACACCCAGAAGATGGCGATTGTCCACACGCTAGAACTTGTCACTTGTACTGCGGTCACCCTTATCCCCCTTCGATAAAAGTGGTCACCTGACCGATGCCTAGGGCGTGCTGTATTGGACCTAGGGCTTCAGCCAAGAAACGTGAAAAGTTTCAGTCACGCGACTGTTGCTCACTGCTTTGTTCGGAGCCACGCGATAATTAACCGGGGACGTTTTCGTGAGGACAGTATAAAGACCAATGAGTCGCGAAAGAAACTTTTCTGATGCATCAGATCGGCGTGTGGGTTTACATAGCAATACTGAGTATTCTGTGAGAAAAGAGACATTACGGTGAGTCGCATCGTCGCGGCACTTCTCGAGATGCTTACTAGCTTCGGTGTTGTTACAGGCTAGTTGGCTGTTGCAAGCAACGCTAGAGCCTCTAGCTCGGTAACATTTGCCGCGCCGCCAACAGATGTCAAAAATAAATAGAAATCGAGAACGGAAGGGGATTGACGAGTGTAGAGAAGAAAATGCGGAGAATTACCGGTGGTGCGGTGAACTGCACAATTGCAAGGCTCATGCCACAACAGCAAGATTGGTGTCCCAATTGATAGGATGCCGTCAGATGCAGGTGGAAAGCAAGTGAGCCCACTGTAAGAAAGCAAAGTAAGGAACTGAGTCCGCTGACGTAGGTGTGTAGAATATTGGCCGTTGTTTCTCCAAAATGGTGGAGCACCAGCGCACACCTGTAAGCGTGTTTGGATTTTCAAATGCCGCTTCGCAATTGTCAGACCATATGTTGGAAATGGACTAGACAGAGCGAGTGGTCCTGGAACGCACCGCACCGGTATCACTCTTATTTGCCCTCATGCTTCGCCAATAAAGTGCGGCACCTAAAGGTCGCGAACGCCCACCTCGTAACAGGTTGTCTCGCCAAAACAAAGCTCACTGTGACCCGGCCAAACCCCTCACTTATCTGTGAAGGTTGAACAATAACCAATCGATTTGGCAGGACAAGGTTTACCAGGAGCACATCTTCTTCCATTGTATGTTCCACAACTCTTATAGTGCTTGCAACGCAAGTTTTGCGGAAGGATAGGAACGAGGAACGAGCAATTTGAAGGAAACTGCACGAAATAGGAAGCTTTCACTTGGCGAAATCTGGAGAACGTTACCGACTTTTGACAGCTGGATCACGAGAAAGGAATTTGTACAGCCAAGAGCTGTCTTTTGGAGTCAAGATAAATTTAACTTTCTTTGCTCATGTCGTGCGGCCGAACAAATTTGGTTATAACGGTAAGACGAATCTGCTTTTTTATTTAATTCCAAGTGCAGCGTTAGCAAAGCTGCAAGGCTTCATCTAAAGTAGGAAAAAACGCAAATTGCTCTTCCATTAACATTAGGCATGTTTTTTAGCCTACCAGTTACTGCGATCGAGGGGCAGAAAAGCCTCAACAAAACGGCCTCGAGCCTGAATAACAGGAAAGTGTCTGACGGAGCGGTGGTGTGGCTTGGGCGGACTGGCGGCGGTCGTACTCCGGTAGCTCAGCGTACCAGGACCTCTTTTCATGACGGGAGCAACCTCGTTCAATTAGGTGGAGCATCATCGCTAATCAATAGGGGTGACTGACCCCGGCTAATTTTCATGACCTTTACCACATCTACCACGTTGCTAACCATGGGCACCAAGGAAACCCACACCGGCAGAAAAACCAGCCCCGCAAGGACTTTGCACCTCTCTGTCTACGCCGCAAGAAAAATGTACTTAGACAGGAGCTATCTTGGCCCAATACAAACACCGTTACGGATTAGTTGTTTATCTCCCAGGCTACACAGTGGCCTTCAAGTACATCGAAGGAGCACCAACGCACACCTGAAAGCATGCTTGGGATTTTCAAATGCTGCTTCGCAATTGTCAGACCATATGTTGGAAATTATATAACAAGAGGAGGTGGTTCCTGGAACGACCGCACCGGTATCACCTCATGTATTTGCCCTCATGCTTCGCCAATAAAGGGGCACGGTCGCGGAACGGGCGGCGGTCGTACTCCGGTAGCTCAGCGTACCAGGACCTCTTTTCATGACGGGCAGCGTCAATCACTCGCTTAAATTAGGACGGAGCATTGCACCCGAATGCACAGATAGGGGTGGTAGACCCCGGCTAAACTACTTTTGCGAGGCCACTCTCGAGAGCGAAGCGCCCAAGGGCAGCAAGGAAATCGGGGTCGCTGAGTGTCGTGGGGGGGGGGGGGGTATCTAGGCTTCGAAAAGATCACCGCTTCTCCTCGTCCGGATCGACCCTGAGTCCCTCGCGTTACGAAGCCAATGTCAATCCCATTGTGCCACAGAAGCACACGTTCCTCATATGCATAGTGTCGAGGGTGATCTTAGTGCTGTGCCGTTGCGGCTGCCGTTGCTACGGCGGAAATAAGTACACAACTACCATAAAATAAGGACAACATGGGAAATTCACGCATTAATTACCCCGAATGAATGAAAACTCAATCCAGTGTATCTTATAGGCCTATTAGGGGGCTGCAGTGCCTTCTCTTGACTACTTTCGGTATCACTCAAGGATAATACTGAAACTAGTCAAGAGAGTGTGACACAGCCCCTGTGGCGAATCCCTGCTCCGCATGACAGCTTTCACGTTCAGTGGAACTGCTTCTTTTTCGCGGTCACCCCCGCGCGGCCGCGACGCTTTGCCTCACTGAAGAAGCCCGTGGGCTCACTCGTTTGCGTATACTGGCCTCACAAGACCGGTCGAACTTGCGCTAACTATTCTAGTACACCATAGTTGCGCTACGACAGCCGCCATCGAGAAACTTCATACGGAAGAGGACATTCTGTGCGCCTCTACACCCACCTCCGGCGAAGCAGTTCGGGCGAGATACTGCTGGCGCACTACATAGCACAATTTGTGGTTCTACACTGCGTTAGCGATGTGAACGAGGTCATCTAATGGCTCCTTGCAATTGGCAGACGAAGCAGAAGACTCAAAGGGTTTCACGTCGCCCGCCAAAACCTTCAACTCTCGACACGGGCCCTGACTAGCCCGAAGCTCTGTCTACTCACAGTCCTCAGAGACAAAGTGGCTTGATGGATTGAAGAACTCATTGAACTGAGGGTGCTTGAGAAGTCTGCGTGAGGTAGATAAAGAAGAGCTTGCTTGTTCACTGCTGCATTCGGCCATACTGAGCGACAACTTATCCACCTGATAATAAACTGTTCTCCCCGCACGTACCAATTTGAAATGTTTTCTGTGGCACGGGAGACCAGAAAGATCCGGTCAGCGTGGCTGGAGCTGGTCAGCAGGTCCTCCCAGTGTTCGAAGGAGGGGTTGGGGTTGGGGTTGAAAGATGGGGTGTTTTGACAAGCCCACACCATATGGTAGGTAGTAATAGAGAGAGGGGTAGAACGGGTATTGGGTAGAATAAATAGAGGGCAGGATGGGCGCGTTTTAATAGGTGTTTGTTCGTAATCGGAGCCAGATTCCTTGACAGTAGAACGCCGCTGCCTGTGTCCTTCCACTTCCAAGGAGAAGAGAATTTTATTGCAGTGACGAATTGAATGACAGCTTTTCACTCAGACAGATTGACCGCTAGAACGGTGCTTAAAATAAATAAATAATGCTTACGGTGCTTAATAAATAATAAATAAATAAAATAATAAATAAAAATAAATAAAAATAATAAATAAATAAATAAATAAAGGAGCATATAAATAAAGACACCTGGAAGAATAGAGAACATTGCTTTTCAGAATCCTTTTCGCTTTCATCTATGAAACGACCACACCCTGTTCGAGGGATTGTTCAAAAAGGATGGTATTATGGCAGAATGGCTCTGGTCTGTGCTAGTTGGTACATCTTCGATGGGAATCACTCGAACAAAACGAACACAAAAAAAGAACAGGGAAAATGTGTGTCATGTATCGTGTGTCTGTATCATGCATCAGTGTGTGTATCTCCCTCTTCCTTTTGTGTTCTTTATTTAGCTGATTCCCATCGGTCGATGGTATTATGATCTTCATTCAACGAACAAAAGTGATCACGAAAGCGGATACAAAACAGAAAGTTTGTTTTTCGCTTTCTTTTTTCTTCTTTCTGAACACTCTTGCTGCTCTCTTATTTTTACTTAAACTTTTTGTGGTAGCATTGATAATCGGCTCGCAAACGTTAGTAATAACAGTGCCTTTAAGATAGGACTAAGAGTAAAACAGCAAAACAAGAGCTGAAACTTTTCGTTTTCTACTTCGTTTTTTCTCCTTTTTGACATCGCTGTTTTCCTTTCTTCTTCTTTATCAGCCTCCAAAATCGTCAAATACACCACGCATTCTGGGCTTTTGTCCATACCGTTGATGTTATTCTAGCAAGCAAATGGATCAAGTCGACTGAAATAAAGCTCAAATTTCCTTTTCCACTGCTGTTGAAAACTGCCGCATGACCAGAGCACCCAATTTGTATTAGAGCTTTCTACTTTGGTTTATGCTACATCATACTCCAAAATATGTCTGAACTCGAATTAAGGCGCATCAAAAAGCAACCGCTGCAACCCATCACTTCCGGGTCCTCAAGTGTCCTGTGTGAACCTTCGTTTAGGTTTGCCGGGAGGAATTAGTGTAAACGTGCCTTCAAAAGTAATTCGACACGTCTCGTAAATTTACAGGAATTTCTTCTTCCGAAAACTATCTCCAGTGCGCATTTAAAACAGTCCTTCCTAATAGAACAAGCTTCCTGAAGACCGGTAATGGGTGTCATGGTTCCAGTAAGACAAATATTTTGTGATGTTCACAAATCCTTGTTCTAATTACTTATGACGGCACCTGTACCTACCTTGGCACCTCGTGTGCTGATGTCGGGCTTGATCTTGTTGCCAAGCGTCCGTGCGCAAGCTACGCAAAATATAGATGTATGCATCATCCTCGCTTTCAAGATTGCGCTGCGTCCATGGTTTCGAATGTAAAGAAGAACATTTTAAACCAGCCATATTTTCTCCCGAAGTAGTAGTAGAGCGTTAAGAACGCGCGAGAAGCAAACCTGCGACGGAATTTTTACTTCTTGGGCAGGCTTACCCGGGTGATTTTTATATGTGAAACAATTATTACCGTAAAGAACTTCTACCTTTCTATTTTGGTGCAGAAGCCACGATTGAATCAAATTTGCACTTGGGACTATTGGTGCATGATTCTCTGAAAAAAAAGAGGGCACAAAATAGACACGTCAAGGACGAAGAATAATACACAGGACGTACGCTCGCCTCGTCTGTTCTTCGTCTGTCGTGTTTGTTCTAGCTGTCTTTTTTCAACGAAGCTAAGGCACTAGCAGTGTCCTATTGAAACATCCCAATGAACGACGAAATAACTGTCTTGATAGCTGTGGCGCAGTGTAGTTCTATATAAATGCTAGACTGTGGTGGCAAGTACCCCAGGTAAACTGTCACCTCAGTGTGGCGTTGCTCTTCAGACCTTCCGAAGGATCAACTCAAGTGGACTTGGCCGGAGTAATTGGGGGATTTTCCTTTCTGAGCCATAAACTCAATATCTGGAAGTGGTATTCTGTAAGAGATCGGAGAATAGTATTCTGTAAGAGATCGCGGGAGATCAACCAGCCAATCCCCGCAATCCCCAAGGCGCTCTAGATATTGACAGTTCACGTAAAAGGAATCGCAATCCCCTATAGAGATTTGCCATGGAGTGTCTAGAGCCTGGCCAGGCACAACAACAGAAGAAAGCAATCCATTGCACGTGTATTTTAGAAGGTTTGGCCACGAAGCTAAAAAGAGTCCTAAAAAAGCTCTTTTACCGCTCCGCCACCGGACCCTCGTTAAAGAAAACTAAGGAAAACAACGCGCATCAAAGTAATTTCACTTCGAACTTAACACAACCATTGCCTCGCCCTTATTTGCCAGCGCAAATGAAGTTCATATTTTGTTACAGCTCGCTTTTTTTGTGTGACCGCTTGCGCACACTGTTTCTTGTTGCTTGTAAATTTGCTTCCAGGGTACATTGCGTCGTTGCGGTTAACTGCCGTTCTTTGTGACGTAACTGCCACCTACTGGCTCTCGTGCACGAAGAAGAAGAAACCAAAAAGAAGAAAGCCGCCTCTTCCCCGCCCAGGTCTCTTTCGAGTTCCCTGCGCCCCGATAGTTCTCTGAGGAAACATCAATGCTCGCTCCGAGTCCTGTCCGGCCAACCGCCACCCGACTAACCAGAGGTCCTTCGCCCTCAAGAGCGGCTCTCGGCTTGGCCCTTCCGCGCAGGCGCCTTACACCACAGCGGCCGCGGAGCGAACGACAAGCGGAGACGTCGCAGCAGTGGGACATTTCTGATCGCCACTCCTGCCTACATTACTCTACCTTCGTGTTCAGTTCCGCGGTCATCATGTCGGCTACCTGTCTTGGCATCCCCATGCTACTGCTGAGTCGCGTGAAAGACTGCGAGCACGGATGCTTTTCGCTCGAGGAAGACCTACGCCACTCGATGGACACTAGCGTCCACCCGTGCGACGACTTATACACGTGAGTGCTTTGCCTCTGTTCACGCTGGCGCCCTTCAACATGCTTTGGCGACTTTTATTGCAAAAACAAGCTTAAAGGGGCACTGAAAGAGGTTTCTCCGATACATGGGTGTTTCCATTTTTAAATAATTCGGTGTTGTAGTAATGACTTCATTCAAGAATTTTGTTAAAGCGATGAGTATAAGTGGAGATACTGCAAATCAAGACATGGCATTTTCGTCCGCGCTGCGTTTCTCCTCCCTCGTTTCGTCCACCTCTTCGCACCGCGCGAGCATGACTGCCCATGATGCTTCGCTTCTCGGTGACGTCTGTGAAAACATCCGGTTGCGGGCGTCGTCTGCTGCTGCGATATTCTGCGCCGCAGCATTGCTTTGCTACGGGACCATCTGACTGTCTGCGTTGCATTTTGCGCCCTTTTTTTAATCATTAGTTTGTGAATCATCCACTCCCCTAACGGCTGGAAAAGCTGATGGAAGGAATGGGGCGGGACTTCTACGCTTCCACACAACGCCAAGATTGCGCGAATAGAGAACGACCCTGTCACCGCGCGTTCGCGGCGGCGACAAGTCTTGGAAGTCTAAAATGGCCTCAAAACTTGTTAGCGTGAGCACGTACATGCGTTCCTAAGCGGCCTTGGTTTATATATTGCTAATTTGGCCACTTGTTCGCGCCAATGTGGAGCTTGGTTGTGTTGTGGTGAGGTCATACATGCGCGTACACAAGGAGTACTAATATTTTATTTCTTCATTACAATCGGTTCTAAACATTTATAACCGTAACAAGAAACCAGCCGAAGGGTCGCCGTGCATTAAATTCCCCTTCTATTCCCCCCCCCCCCCTTAAACTACTTCAGGGAAACTACTACGCGATCCTAAATTCACCAACTAGACAAGTACAGTCAAACCCGTTTATAGCGAACTGCAATATGCACCGCGATTAGTTCGATATATCCAATAGTTCGATATAGCCGCACCCGCCTATAACGAGCTTATTGTTACGAGTTCGCAATCCGCGGGAGAGCCCCCCCCCCCCCCCCCTTCACCAACTCCGCCATCCGCGTATGCAGAAACGAACACAGTACAGTAGCCATTACCATACCAAAATAATCCATTTATTGCAAGTAATAAAGCTACTTTCCGCCTTAACTGCCGACGTTGCAAAAAAAGCGGTGATTTTTGTTTTCACTTTTGTTTTGGCGGGTTCAACTAGCATAGCATTCTCTAAACGAAACATTGTTTGCACCAGTTCGAGTCCGCGTCCTCAAAAATCTAAGAAGCATTGGCGGAGTACATCGACTGCCGAAATAGCTTCATTATAGGCGTCGGTCGGATTTCACTCGCGACATCATCGGGAACGCTGGCGAGAGCTCTTCCCACAGTTCACCGGTGCTGCTGTCTTGGTCCGGGTTCGCTGACTGGGCGTGTTCCGTCGCGAGTCCCGCGCGTCAGAAACAGTTACGGAAAGTATTGGGCGTCACGTCACTCCATTCGAGGCGAAATGTCTCAGTCGCGGCTCTTGCTCCGTGGTCGCGGCAAATCAGCATCTCAATCGCCGCTCCGATATCATGCATTTCGGAGGCCATTCTAGGCGCCCAGAGTTCGATATATAGGATGTGAACTTCGTTATAAGGAATATGTTTCCCATGTATTTCCGTAACTGAATTATTTTTGTTCGATATACAGTCAAACCCGGCTATAACGAACCCGGATAGAGCGAATTATGCTATATATCGAACAAAAATATTTCAGTTACGGAAATACATGGGAAACATATTCCTTATAACGAAGTTCACATCCGATATATCGAACTCTGGGCGCCTAGAATGGCCGCCGAAATGCATGATCTCGGAGCGGCAATTGAGATGTGGATTGGCCGCGACCACTGAGCAAGAGCCGCGACTGAGACATTGCGCCTCGCACGGAGCGACGTGACGCCCAGTACTTTCCGTAACTGTTTCCGGTGCGCGGGACTCGCGACGGAACCCGCCCAGTCAGCGAGTCCGAACCAAGACAGCAGCATTGGTGAACTGTGGGAAGAGCTCAACAACGTTCCCGATGATGTCGCGAGTGAAATCCGTCCGACGCTTATAATGAAGCGCGTTCGGCAGTCGATGGGCTCCGCCAATGCTTCTTAGATTTTTGAGGACGCGGACTCGAACTGGTGCAAACAATGTTTCGTGTAGAGAATGCTATGCTGGTTAAAGCCGCCAAAACGAAATTCAAAACAAAAATCACCGCTTTTTTTGCAACGTTGGCAGTTAAGGTGGAAAGTAGCTTTATTACTTGCAAAAAATGGAATATTTTGGTATGGTAATGGGTACTGTAGTGTGTTCGTTTCTGCATACACGGATGGTGAAGTTGAGGTGGGGGGCGCTCCCGCGGATTGCGAAATCTTAACAATAAGCTCGTTATAGGCGGGTTCGGCTATATCGAACTATTGGATATATCGAACTAATCGCGGTGCATATTGCAGTTCGCTATAAACGGGTTTGACTGTATAGCATAATTCGCTCTATGCGGGTTCGTTATAGCCGGGTTTGACTGTACACCCTAACCGGTGTTACGAGTGGTTTTGGAAGAGTAGTGTGAGCTTTGGGACGGCACCTGCCCCTTTCTACAACCCTGCATTTGATTGCACAAAACAAATATTCCGCCCTAGCTTTTTCCCTTGATGGCCTAGGGGCCCTTTTTTCTCTTATAGGCTGTTCGTTCATTTTTTTACGTGCTCGGTGCTGCCAATTGTGACATGTGGATGCTTTGGTTGCCGGCCGCGGCCTTATGCCCCCCTCTCCGCCTCCGCTTCCCCCCCCCCCCCACCTAAGCCTATCTTGGTTTTGTTTAAAGGAGCACTGACACCAATTTTCGGCGTTAATATTATTGCACAGTTCGCTTCCTTCACTCAACAGAATACCCTGGGTGAAATATGAGCGGCCTGCGACGCGAAGAACATAGTTCAATTGGATCTCATTTATCGCGCCGACGGAGCAGTGACATCAGCGTGACATCATCCAGGGAGAGCCAAAAGAAATGACGCGGCAGCGCTCGTCAAAAGCTCGTGACGTCACTTCATGCGCGCGGCCCACGAGCGGCGAGCGGGGGCGCAACACCCTCTAAAGCGGGCGCCGGTGACGTCCGCACAAAGCGTGTGAGGTCAGGCAGGGAGTCTGTCATATGCGCCGTTCGGGATGAAAGCGCGGGAATTTGACACGAACGATTTTCAGGCCGTTCAATGTAATTACTATCGGCGCTGAAGTATGTGAAGTGCTGTTTAGGTTCGCCAGGCCATTAAGCATCGATAAAAGCAATAAAAGTGTGACATAAAATTTTCGTGTCAGTGCTCCTTTAAGTGGATAGAAGGTAACTATGTGCACTTTATATAAAGACATACCAATTTCGCAAAATACACGCATGAGTATTTCCCTCTGAAGGTACCATTGCCTTTTTCTATATACAAAGCACGAGTTCAAAATGAACCAATCGTGCCAGTGGCTTAAACGATGAATTGACGTTTGATATGATAGTTTCACAGTTCAGCCAAGAAGTTTAGTTTTGGATTCGCGAATACGATACGCAAACCATGCCACTTAATGCCACCGCGCAAAAAAAAAAAAACATCCTGCCGAGATTTGAACCCGCGACTTTGCTCGAGTGAGCGCGAGGCCTTAGCCTACTGCGCCACAACAGAGTGGACGGTTGCGCCAAAATAACCTGTACACTAAATCGAGACCCACCCTTTGTGTCACATCACTGTTTAGTGATTGATTTCAAGGATTCCCCGCTGGTTAACTGAACATTTCTTGAATAGCAGTTGCGCTGTAAGGTTCCGTGAAGCCCCCACCATAGCTGATCTCCACCAACGTGCAGCACCATTTCGGCTGCGATTTCGATTTCGTCCTGCGGGAATAGTGCTCGCCGCGCTTTTGTTTTTACGCGTTACGCTAACAACTTTGGTCTATATTGATTCCTCAATACGTAGTAAACCTTCCGTACCTTATCTCCTGCTCTTAACCGAGCTCATATTTTCTACAAGCGTTGCTGGTCGCACCCGAATATGCAGTTTGCAACTCGGGGAAACAAATTGTCGCCAAAGCGAACGGCCGAACCGTCCTAAGCCGTAATACGGATCACATTAGAGCTAGCGCTGAGTTGTATGAACTACATGGACCTTATTATGTTTATTACACTCTAGGAACTAACAGAATAGAGCCGCATTCATACGGCACGAATGTTGTCAGGGCGCAGTTTCCGATTCACGATCGATTCCCGACGACTGATCGGTATTGTCGGGGTCTTCGGTCAGCGAGCCAGTCACACCACGCAAACTTCGATCGGCCGACGTGTTTGTGTCGCCGTCGGCGTCATGTGACAATGCGGTCTGCCAACTGAGAAGTCGGCGTCGCCGTCGTGTCGGCCTATAGCAAAGTTGCTTAACGGGAAGCGTGATAATATAGTAAAAACGATAAATGTGGATGAACACGATAGCGTTAAGCGTGCTCCAGGAAGCCCTAATTAACCAAAGGCACCGCCGCAGCCCGTCGACGCTAAGCAGACGACGTTTCTCTTCGCCAGAAGTGTGGCAGAAAGCCGTCTAATCGGAAGATTTCTGCTGCGTGACGCGCGTGGGAGAATAGATGATGTACATTCTGGAAGATGTCGGAGCCCCAAAACACGCAGGAAAAAGTGGGAACGCAACAACAAACTTTGCAACGAAAGTGTGAGCTTTCCCCTGCACGTAAAAAGTATCATACTGTGCACAGATGACGTTCACCACCCAATCTAGCGGCTGCTCTTGTTCATTTAGTGTGCTCAAAACGCCTTTCAGGACCCCTCTAACATGGCCTGTGTCGTAAAAAATGTGGCAGGCTCATTTAGGTTCATGCTTGGAGAAATGAGCTAACACCGATAACCCGTGGAGGAATCAGATAAGATAATCTTGCGGCAAAGCTTGAATTACGGCAGCTTAGGATAGGACCAGTGGGAAGTGCAGGGAAACGAACTTCATCCTGTAGCGGTGGTGTATACGTTCGTGGTACCTGTGATTACGAACTAATAGGTTATCATTCATTCATTCATTCATATTCATTCATTCATTCATTCATTCATTCATTCATTCAGTCAGTCAGTCAGTCATTCATCATCGTCTTCGCACAGGATTACTTTTTCGAACTACCTAAGCACGCCGTGGTTGTGGCCGTCTTCTTTGTCGAATGCCTGTAGGTATGTTTTTCACCAGTTTATTAGGGACAGTTCTGACGTCACAACCTGTAAAGCCTTATATCCTGCCTTAAGTGGCAATTCCCCGGAGAGGGCTCGGTTTCGGCACCTGTGTCCTTCTAAGTACCCCGAATTTGCTATGAGCGTGAACCTGCTCAGTAATTTTATAATTAACCTGCTCAAATTACTCCCGAAGGTGTCATGCATGTTTCTAACCCACGCTTTAAAACTGAAACGCATTCACTACGTCTACCTTACTTTGTTTCTTTGCGAAATGGTTTTGGGGATGCGTGTTCGACTCGCTGTCTGTAGAACCGGGGCTCGAATCCCAGACGGGCTTCAGTTTCTTTTTTTACTTTTGCCTTTATTCGGCAGGCTAGCCTTCGGAGCCTCTTTCAGACGCGCCGGACGGCGCATTTTCGCGTAGCGGGTAATTTACGCTTTCAAAAAAAAAGTACGTTACGACCTTGTAGATATTACTCCTTTAACCTGCATATCTCAATTATCTACCTCGTTATAGGTGATGGGGGGGGGGGAGGGGGGGTATCACGATATTTTCCAAAACAAGCGTAAATAATGCTGTACCGAATTCATAGAAAAACCACAAAAATGCAATATTGTGGCTCCGCCAACAACAGAGCCTAATTATACTTCGGAGTCCGCACAGGCATTTCCTCAATCTAGAGCACTCACGAAATTGACATTAACGTGTCCTCTGGAGGGGCGCACAACAATCTGTGTAGGGCGCCTCCTGCCACAAGTACTTTGAACCTTTGTCTCTCCAATTACTGCGCACAATACTTCTGCTTGTGTATATAAACTATTTAGTCAACAATCAGTTTTTTTTCCCCGTGAACCCACCTCTCAAGTGATATCTTCACTCATACATGCTATTACTGCCTTTATCGTAACGTCGACAAAAGGCGGAGCATCATTCTTTTGGTACAACTTTTGGTACAACTTGTACAACTTCTTGTAACCTCTCTTTTGTCTATAGTTGTCCAAGTCACCGCATTTAAAATTCCCGCTCTGCTCCAGGCACGTGTGTCGCGGATGGGACGAGAGGCCCGGCCGTTTCCACGTGAGCCCAATGGAGAAGTACGAGAGCGCTTTCGACCGCCACCTCGTCAGGAAGATCCTTCCCCAGCGCATCCCCCTCGTTTCTCCAAAGGCCAGGGACAAGGCTTCGGCGTTCCTCCTTCGATGCCTCAGTCGGGTAAGCGAGCTTGTGTACTGCGAAAGAGCACCCTTGGTGTGTACATACCTCATCTCTCGCTGAGAATGCGGCAACACAGTCTCCCCGTAACACTCGCAGGCTTTGCGGGCACTCACTGCCGAAATGAAAGTTAGGAGTGACAGTGGTAAACGAAAATAGCGTTTTAAGCATCTTCTTTGACCTGAAGGGTGGTATAGTTAGGTGAGCTGTCGATTACACACCGAAATTTCCCCCACGGTTATTCCCAGCTCTAGCTGGTGCAAACTAGAGTAACAGAAGCGTTGTCCTACACGATGTACCCATTTCCATGCAAAGTAATATTGTGTAGGGGTTTGAAAGAATAGTTTCCCCTGCTTCCCCTGTGCAACCTGGAGAATATTTCTTAGTGGTTAAGTAAGGCAAATACTTCAACAAGGCATTTGAAGCGTTCGCGAATTCTAACCGGCAAGGATACTATACTCGGTTACAACTCAAGAACGGCACCACCTCATGTAGTGTATCACTCCGCCAAAGCGCCAGACCCGTGACGTCAGTGCGCGCGCGTTTTGAAAGTGGTTTGCTATGAATGCGTAATATCGTCTGCCTTGTCTCACGCAGTTTGTTTGTCGTCACTGGAGTCGTTTATAAGCGTATTAAGTCCAAAAAATCACGGGAACGGCTCACGCCATGTTCAAACTATTCCCGGTAACGCCCTACTTGCGCCGCGCGGAGAAACATTCGGCTACGGTGATAAGGCACAGCGGCAACTTGTGGTGCCGTTCTTAAGTTGCCACCGAGTGTAGTGCGGCCGGATTACTCGAGGGTAAGAGGTATGAATGAGGAAACGCGACACCGAGTCTGCTACACTTGCCAAAGCTGTGAGGTGTGCATTCGATCTCCTTGATGCCTTGGAGGCGCCTTGGAGGCGCCTTGGGGTGCCGCTTTGGAGGGGCGGATGCGTCAGGAACGGTCATTCGGCTTGGTTGCTGCTGGAACCGGGTTCACAAAGTGCACGTACGTGCTAACAAGACAGGAAATCTTTTGCGTGGAGTCCAATTATAGGGGTAAATTGTATGGGTGTTAGTTAAGGAGGGCCTCTCGAGGTTTGATGGTCATCTCTAAGTGTTTGCTATTCTTTGGTTGTTTTTTTTCTTTTTGCTAGTGGTGAACGTATGTTTGAGGAGGACAAGTTTTTGAGTTCCCGCGTGAACAACAAACTCGTGTCGGATGACTATGCATCCACAAATTGTTGTTTTGGCCCATCAGCAGCCTTACGTGGGTATATTGGTAGGTCCTCCTCACTATTTGCTGTGACGCGCACTTGGGAAGCACGCCATTTTTCGTGTAACAGTAAGTTGTTCGGCGTTTTAAACGATACAGGGGAACCCCGCTGGATGCCGTCTTTGTCCGAACTCCGAGCTCTGTGGTATAAGTTGTAAATAATACCTATAAATAAATTATACATTTTGGAAGCATACCAAAATGCATAATTTTGCCGCCAACCACGAACAAGCCATCACATCATCTATTATCTTCCGATCCGTTACTTCTTCGAAATTTCACTAAGTGAAAGTCGAGCCATGGGATCTTAACCAAAACCAGTTTCTCGTTAAGCGCCACGAAATCATGCAAGTTGCGCCTGCTTCGTTGAGCTTCTGCTGCCTTGCACAGTAGTTTTTTTCCTTGTGGTATAAGCCTCACCCGCACCGTTTCCAACCCGAAACGCGGCTTAATAAGGCATAAAAACAGTGTTTTTCACAAATCATATAAATTATTAAGAAAATTAATTGGTTTAATCTAAAACATTTAGGGTTGTGACCCGAAGCACAGTGCACGTTTAAAGACGATCAGTTGGCATAACGTCAACGTAGGATAAATGAGTAAACATCAATATTCAGCCGGTACTTCAGAAAGTAAAACGTCGTTATGCATAAAACTTAATATTTAGCACTAAGAGTGTTGCTTGTTTTAATCGGAAATCTCTTACCGAACGCGATCGCCGAAGTGGGAACTCAGGGGTGCAACGAAGTCTCCACAGCTTTATTAGCACTCCGCACGTCCAACCTAAGGCTCACTAAACAGCCCTCCATCTCGACCAAAATACCGGATGATTCGTCTACGTCCCAAACGACCTATCCTGCCAAAGGACGCTTTTTGCGCTACAATTAGCGAGGTCTTCGAAGCCAGCAATGATTACTGGGTGTTTCATAAAGAATGAATACATTACCAGCATCGATTTGCACTCCAGCTATAACTCAGTCATCAGACGCTGCTACGCAATACTTTTAGCTGGAAGGCAAAAGAAATGTGAGCCGAGAGCCTGCATGCGACAGCCATCTTTGTTTTGGACATGATTGCAAGATGGGGCTGTGAATTTGGAGTTGCAAATAGCCCCTGAGCACTGATCATCACTTGGTGCAGGTGTACTCCCAAGCAGGAAAGAAATACCCAGGGGACGCCCCTATCCATGCTTTACAACTAGACATGTGTGGTGGATGCCACGTTTCTCTGACGCCCAATGGAGGGCTATGACGACAGCGTAGCAAGAAGCGTTGTGGAAGGGCTAGCCATCCCGGACCACGCCACGGCGGAGCCCGGTTGATAATCAAACATTCGCTGGGGCAGGCGGAAGGAAAATGGACAAAAGTCAGAGGAGGTGCCAAAAGTGTCAGAAGAGGAAAGGGGATTTTTAAGAAAACGGGCACACATTTTCAGGAATCCTGAAGAAAGACGTGCCCGCATGAAAACGCGGATCATTTTAGGCACATAAAAAGGAGTAGACGCCTGCTTTAAATAAAACAATGAGCGGAGGCAAGGGCACCAGCACGATCAGCGGGAGATGAGGCCCAGCGGCGCGCTGCCTCCCTCATTTGTTCCAGTGGTTATTCAGTTCGGGTGTCTCCAGTGTCCGGCGTAGTTTGCTACTTGGGTAACAGCATGGACGCTCTTTGCGGTGTACACGCGCAGGCATACACTTAAGCGTGAACCGCATGGAGCGTTTTCTGCTCGCGAAAACGCGCCGCGCACGCCACAGGTGTGCTGCCGCTGCCGCGGAGCCACCCGCTCGCTGCGCGCGGCGCGGCAGGCTGAGGAAACATGGCGGCGGCTTCGGCCGCGAAGTGGCGTTGGGAGCTCGAGCGACCGCTTCTGAGCGCTCTCTAAAATGCCGCTCAAGACACGCACGAAGTTGCTTGAGCGGTAAAGGAGCTTATAATGTGGGTGAAAACGGTACTATGAAACATCATCCGCACCGCTACTGAATGCGCCCAAGGAATATCTGCCGGGGTGGTAAGCCTAAAGATCCCCGGCGGAGCCAGCCGACTGTCTCGAGTGCTTGGAAACCGCCGCCATCAGGTGCGCGCCTCCCCATTGGCGCAAGTTGTCAGGCTCCTCCCACTGCTGCACGCGACGCGCGTCAAAATCTAGCCAAGGCAGATGCTGCCGCGGGCGCGGAATCGTCGACGCGGGCGTCGAAAAAACGCACGCGCAACGCCGACGCGCGCAAATCGCGTGAAAAAGCGCTCCATGCGGTTCACGCTTTAACAGCTGTCCCGTTGCCCAAGCGGAAGGCGATGTTTGGAGTGGCTGTCCGCATATTAAACGTGCCCCTATAGCTATAAGGTTCCTTTGGAACACAACTGCGCTCTTCAAACCGTATGCAACAAGGTAGCCGCCAAAAAACGTACGAATACACGCTCAACCAATACGCCTCGACTTGTAAATCAGCATGCCGTTCTACATACCCAGCATGTCGATGACGACTGCAGTGCATTTGGCCTTCGAAGAATGTCACTGAAAAAACATCTACGTGGTCATAGAGGATACTGCTGCTTAGATGGGTCACGCGTACTGTACGAAGCAGCTGCTTCAGAGCTGATATTTAATGCACGATGCCCGAATTTAAAACGGAACGTACACTGGAAGCTTACAAAAATTTCCCAGACATCAAGCGTTTCAGAGGCATGAGGTCACTGTCAACCTGCACCCGACTCGGTGCATGGCGATTCGAGTTCGGTAGGCATGACATCACGTGTTGGGTTTTTCAGTCTTCGGGGGTTTCGTCTAGTGTACGCTACAAGGGAAGCCGTCAGAAGGCGATGTTGCCTTTCGCTGACTATGGAAGCGCGCTCTCCTGACTCACAACAAGCACTTCGCACTGTTTTCTCACCATTTGAATCAGCACAGGCGTATCGCGAGCAGCAATGTCGCACGGCCGTCACATGGCAAGGCGGATGACCGCGACACTATCACACGTGTTGGGATAGGCCGCTGATGCCATTAGGGGGCATACCAAACAGGTGCGTTCTAGGATGTCCCGACTCCAGCGCCGCCGTACAGGGTGAAAACACCCTTTGCCAGGTCCGACGCCGCCGATCGTTGCAAACGACGCCATTTTGGGTCACAAGGCTCAACGTCGTCGGACACATCTTGTTGTGGGAGGCCGCTTCCCTTCTGACGGTATCGTGTAAGATGTCCTTCCAAAATCTACTCCGGTGCCAGTGAGAAGTTGTTCCATTAGCTGTGCCTACTAGTCAGGATGACTGGCTGTTGCCTTCCGCTGCGGGGCGGCGAGCAAATGATCCAAAATGGCGACGCCACGTACGTGTCTGCATCTTGTACGGCGGAGGGAGGCGTGCCGCAGGGCACCCTAGTGCGTTCCGGAGTGAACAAAAATAATTTAGTGCTCAGCGGATTTCTGTGCTTGCATTGGGAGTGACGTCGTCGGGCAGAGCCGTCAAGCGCGAATCAGCGTCGTCGGGCCGAAACAAAATACGCATACATGTCAGGGGCCTTTTCATGGTACACTGCCTCCACGCACTGTTCTGGAAGCGTCTCGCTCTAAACCATCTGTAAATTGATGAAGTGTGTTTCTTGCCCATGTATAGGAACATCCACTGCAGTGTCGGTACTGGCGCTCCCCGAGATGGTTTGAGAAGTCTCCCCTAACATCAAATTTTTCAACGCTTGGGCCATCCGTGAGGCGTTTAGACTGCGTCCAAACCATTGCACTTCATCGTCCAAAAGCAACGTGGAACTAATGCCAATATTCATCTTGTAGCTTTTAAGGTTCTCTCGGATGAATTCGTCAATGACCGAGTGCTCCATCTTCCTGTAATGGACAGGATCATCCGAAGCGCAACGAGTTCGCTCTTGTTGGTCCGGATCGAGAAGACTGTCGCCACGTGTCGCGATGGCTCCTGTAACGTTCTCTGACCCAAGAAATGTGGGCGTCGGTAGAGTTGTTGCAAGGGCCGCTGCAGATCGCACGTCGGGGGTGTATAGTCCTTCAATTCTCCTCCGCTCGCACGAAAACCCATTCGACGTACGGCAACTTGGCGCTAAGGCGTGGAACACCTCCACCGATGTCCCGATGTCGTCACTTTCCGGCAAGAAAAAATAAGTGGTCCTGTGTATACGCGCTGAATATTGCGGCGCGTTCACTCACACGCCTTACCTTGGTCTTCTTGTCTCTTTAAAAATCACGCCATTTGACTGTGAACACATTTCGTGAGAAGCTGTACGTTTCAACAGTGGCCTCTCAAGTGTCTTTATTCGTTTAGCTGTGAGTGGCGCTTTAGCTAAGCCCGTAGTAACGCTTTTTTTTTGGGGGGGGGGGGGGGAGGGGAGGGGGTCTGAAGATCCAAATTATACAGTCGCGTACTTCTACATGATGCTGCTCTGAGGCCGCTATAAGTTCAGCTAAGATCATTAAGCTGTGAAGTTGATGCCCTCAGTAAGTTATACCGCAATCCGTATGAATTCAAGTAAGTGGTTGCAGTACCACGTCTGATTCGAAACGCCACCACCATAGGCGCGCTGAGCCTAAACTCCATCAACATCCACCTCGAAGAAGAGCAATATCTGCAGTGTTACGTTTTTTCATTGTTAGCTAAAAAAAGACAGCGCGGATAACACGCACAGGACGAAGAGCAAACACGAGCGCGGTCCACAGGCGGAGCTTGGAGGCCTCTGCAAGAAAGGCAATCAAGATGGTCACCTCGCGTCAGAGTTTAGAGGGTGGCATTTAATGCCTTATTTTCCTTCCGTTGAAGGGTATATCTTCAACACACCTATGTGGTGTGACCGAACCTACATTGGTCAGACCGGACGCAGAGTGAATGATCGCCTTCGTAGGCACGCAGATTCCCTGCGATATTCAATGGGTAGAATCCTGGCTATGCATTTCAACACGTGGCATTGTTCACCTCGTCTGAAAAAGTGCGCTATTCTGAAGTGCTACGCAAGCACCACGCAGGGCAAAAGAAATAATCCTAGTCTAAGCCTTTCCCATGGGCGGTACTTTTTGAGCAGCCCATCATTAGTACTTTTTCACGCGGAAAATTGAAGTTTATGCGAAACTATGGCGCCCATTATTCGTTGACAACACCAGCCAACACATAGCCACACGTTAGGGGCAAAAAGTACCTTTCGCCGCATGGACGCCGATTAGGCATGCCATTTCTGCATGACTGTCGCCCAGCACCTCTCGCAACACTCAACCATTGTTAGTTTTCCTTCTTCCTCGCCCTACTCACCCCCTTACAGTTGGTAAGCATATTGTGTTCGGGAATAAATACATTAGGTGATAGTCAGCGCTGGTGTATTCTCTTCGTCTTGCATGTGCCATCCGTGCCGGTTTTTTTTTTTTTTTTTTTTTTACTGACAACGTATGTACCAACCAACACAAATCGTACCTTGGTATATTTTTACATGCATCGCTGTGACGACAGATTTTACAAAATCTGACGTTGTGCCATCAGACGCCTCTTGTAATAGCGGTCTACTGCTCCGATCTTTGGCTGACAGACATTTGCGGCTCCACGCATGTGCGAAAGGAGCCGTGGGACATGGCTGCGACATGCCAAGCGAGCGGCTTTTCTACACAAATATGAATTACAAAATGGTGGATAGTCGTGCAACTTGGCTCTGAACGGGAGCTGCATAAGGAAACTGTAATTAACCATCTGTATTTCTGGACATGGTGCTAAAGGTATTGAGTGTAAAAAGCTTACAACAGTAGGGTATACCATTGTGTCGTACACGCGCATGCATGCGTATAGTTCACCGCGAAGGCTTGCATTTCAGATACCTTCCTCGCATTTTTACCCTGATCTATGGTGATAGATGATCGTTAGTCTGTTTTTTGTTCGGTGTAGACATAAGGTGTACGAAACTTTAAATCATTCCCAGACATCCCCCATTGAATTAACACTTGTATCAAATTTTTGCAATTCCCCTCTTTGTATCCTCCATAAAGCCCTCAGCTGCTGTTTGTGTAATACTTTGCCCTGGTTTTCTCGACCTGCTTATCGCAGACGCAAACAAATAACGAGCAGGCCCTGTCTCAGTTCTTGGCTGACCTGGACCTTACCTGGCCGGGCAAGGCCCCCGCCACCAGACTACAGGTTTTGCGAGTCCTGGTCAAGGCATCGTTTCATTTCGGCCTCCCCGTGCTTTGGATGTTCTCCGTGGGTCGCCACCTGTCTGAACCCTATCAGAGCAAGATCTACACCACGATCGACAGCCACTTGCACGAATGGATCCGAGATGTGGACGTGCTAGCAGCAAGGGGAAAAGCAAACGACTATTTGCGTCGGTGTGCTGAAGTTGTAGGTGGCACCGGGCAGTCGTACTCCGTACTGGTCAATGAGGTCATGAGCGCCCACTTTGACATTAGGGGTTTAGTGAACGCTCACTTTGACCCTTTGGCATTGCCTAGCTTCCAGACCATGCAAGACAGCCAGCTTCGGCAGGCCATAAATCGTTACCTTCCCGACGAGACACACCTCTGGAGAGAAGACGACATTATCAACCTGCAGCCGGTCCTCTTCGAGCAGCTTGACCGGACTCAGCTCAGTGAAGACCAGTCCAGACAGCGTTTTAACTCCTTTCTAGGAGCGTTCGTTGTATGGGCGCTGTCGCCCTTTACGTCTGCCTACCTCACCACCAGCATGCTCGAGGACATGGGTCACCAGGGCTTGATGGAAACTTACCGCATCCAGCAGTGCATCCGGGCGTTTCAGTATGTTATGCCCCTCGTGAAGTTCACGATTTACGACCACTCACAAGGTGACCCTTCTCTATCCTATCGCATGGTTCATCTTACGCTGCTGTCCTTAGCCGAGCTGTCCAAAGTTTATGGCGATGAACACACCCATTACGTCCGCTTAATCACATCCCCCCTCACCGCCGCGTCGTATAACCTGACCCTGACCTGGAACCTGCTGGACCACTTGTACGCTCACCTGCCCAATGACAGCAGCGAGCCTTTCTTCAATCTGTTCGTATTTGCGGCCAGGGCTAGCGTAAACCTTATGAAGTCGGGGCTTCACCGTCGTTCAGTGAACACTCTCCACGCACCTGGCATGGCCACCAACATACTCTATCGGATTTTAGTGACCCGGGAGGTGACCGTCTGGAGCTATCCAGTGGCGCTCGCGCTCTCCGAAGACTGGCTAACGCTGCCGGCACTTGCTGCTCTTGTGGCAAGCTATTGCGGCGAACAAATCTTCCAGCTTCTCCGATTTGTATTCTTCTACGATGAACACTCCATGGTGAGAATTACGCTTCCTTCTTATAAGACACATGACTCGTTTTTATCAAAGCTTGAAGGAAGTTACAAATTTTAAAATTAGAGCGAAGTTACCCAAAGTGATACACATATGAATACAGTGACATTGACAGCTTTCAGATTCCACCGTCACCGAAATTGTTAGTGTTTGTTCTTCGAACTAAAGCAATGTTCACTGCAATTTTTTTTCAGCGCTGTGTTTTTAAGATCCCAAAAGACTGACTCTAATGTTCAGCCAGAAGAAGAAATGTTAGTTAGTAGTATTTACGAAATGTCCTCTCCTAGCAAGTGACAATAATACACACGCTTGATCCATGTGCTCAAAACAGTCCATACAACATTCTCATCAAATATAATACGAAGACTAGCTGGGATCATGACACTCACTGAGGGCGCAGGCTTTGCATATTAGCAGTCTTCGCAGACTCAGTGCAACATGTTTGTAAATAAACACCTTAACTTCGAATGCCGTAATTTATTTCCCCAGCAATTATCATCCTTTGTTAAAAAAATCACTCGGTTCATTGCCCCAGTTTATCAGCGCCTTACCGAAACTCCACCCACTTATTGTGCTGGGGATGCGCCTTCGCTCGCACATATTTCACCGCGATTTTTAAGAGTAATACAAGCTTAAGAGGGAATTATTATTCATTTTAAGTAGTCAATAACAGCGCAGAATTGAAAGCTTTGATATTGTGCCGTAAAAATCAAACTAGACTACCCTTGTTATAAGGTTGGGCTTGAAATATGGGATGTCATTTACGGCGAACTAAGTAACGCGCAAAAAAGTGCAAAGCGCAGTTGCGGTTGGTCCATACTATCAATGAATGATTAATAGCACTAATTATTACCGCACACGAAGCTTGAAGGGTGCTTCCCCATGACCGCTTTGCTTTTCGTTGTTACAGTCGTTCTGTTTCGTAGCCATGATAAAAAGTATAGTCTGAGAGGAGTACCTCCTCAAGCACGTCGCGTGCAGTGCTAACCTGAAATACTGCGAAACAGTATGTTAAATATGCCTCGAGACCGCAAGAAAAGCCTTGCAGGCAAGCACATTTGCACGCAAAATTCACAACAGTAAATTATTAAGATCGCCCCAAGTATTGACACGAAATGCAACAGTTGGTTCCGAACAGCTATGCGACTGAATGTTGGGCATGATTTCTCTGCCCAATATCTGCTAGTCTTCTGTTTTCAAACTATGAAGTACGTAATTAACTAATCAGTAACTCGTTTTCTGAACGTTTTAAACATTTTTAGGTAACCAATTGCCATAACGATGTAATACGCATAACGACAGGTTCACCCTAAGGCACACTTTTTTGATACCTCAAGACTCAAATTGAAAATTTCGATGGATACGAACAACACTAACGTGATTGTCCCTTGTGCAGGTTAGAGTGCAGGTTTAGTGATAGAGTGCAGACCCTGCAAAAAGACATTTCTGGTGTATTAGAGTTTTACGATAATAGTGTTTCTATTACAAACCAACTACGCCTTGTTCGCTTTCATAGTAGTCGTAAAATGTTTAGAGCAACCTAATCTTTACATTTGCATTGTAGCAATTGCCACGCGTGCTCTTGTTCGGCTCTAACGCTTGGCACATCATACAACAACTACACTACTTGATGGTGTGCTCAAATGGACCCTTCATACAGAGCACATTCCAAACCCCTCAGCGTGATGTGAGCATCTCTGTATACAGTGCGCCCTCTTTGCAACGCTTCTTTAAAACAAGGGGTTTTCAAAGTTCTCTTGGTGTAACGTAAATAAGGGCGTGAGAATTACGGTCTTCCATCAGCTTATAGGCTGAATGTTTCAAATGATATCCTCCGCATGATTGCCTGCAACCTTGCTTAGTATAAAACACGCCATGATGAACAAATCCTGGATATCATGAAACACCGACATTCTGCACATTCAAACTTTTATATCGGATTCCCTCTGTAAAAACGTCTTTCAAAATCCCTTCAACGTTATCACTGGTAAAGTTTCGCGTCGCCGAAACGATGAAAAGGTTCTGCTGCCCCGTGTTCATGCCTATTGTTGTTAAAGAAGCCCCGTCTTCCCCCTTACATCGACAGAATCAAAATGTAGCAAAGTGGCACTCATATAAAACAGGCGAAACCTTCTTGAGGTCATGGGTAATAAATATTGAATGGGTTCGCTGGCTGTTATTCAAGCAACGAAATTGAATCAGCGAAGAAGTTTAGCAAATTGTAATTTTTCGTGTCCGCTGTTAAAAATACCGAGAAACTGCCCAGCGCGTGCACGTGAGCGCGGGCCTTGCGGCGACCACCCAGCGTCCCCTGCGGACGTTCCAGCGTTCACCGTAATCGCGCCAACACTTGCTCGGAACGAGAAAGACGCGTCATAGCGTACGCCCCTCCAAGATTATGTCCAATGATTATCACTTCCCTAAAAATGAAAGAAGCTCACACTTACAGCAACAATGATGGAGTAAAGGTCGTTACGGCAGCGAAAAAGAGGAAATCGGATGGAATCGTGGACTTAAACCTCCGTGATGGTCGTGAATGTTGCGTACAGCTTCGCTAGCTTCAAGTCTTACGCGTTAGTGTGAGCTTCCTTCATTTTTTTAAAGCAATTTAATTTGTGCACATTAGCACGGCTATTTATTTTCATGTATACAAGAAAGGGCTTTTGAGCAGCCAAGGCTTTTTTCTGAGTGGAGCATTTACCTATTTATTAATGAGTAAGATTCCTGGCCGAGTACACGGCCGCCTCAACCGTGTAACGCCCTGCATTAGCACACAAGCACGTAATTCGCGATGTTAGCGCATATACTTGTCGTAATATCGTGAGTAGAGATAATTGGTCTAAGAACACTTCAAAACTAAAAAAATAATAGTAAATACTTTCAAGAATAATAAAAAAAAGAGAAAACTTTCTTGGTAGCCAGCCCGTCAACAACCTGTATGTTGTGGGCTAAAAAGATTCACTGGTCATGCACCTTCACGGAAAAGAATGGCTTTTTTTTTCTGTCCCAAAGTCTGTTCATTCTTTTTTGTCCCAAAGAGCTCGCGCCGCTCCTATTCACCCGCCCAGTCGCATGCTTCCCTCTTGTTGCTGACAGCGGAATACCTTCCAACCTTCACGCCCCCCGTCCCCCTTCCATCTTCAACGACGGGGTGCAAGGTTACAATTGACCCCGGGGGGTACCTGCCAAAAAGATGACCCCGCGCCGGCGCCGGTGCCCGCGGAGGCCGCAGACGCGGCCGCGGAGACGCCAGCGCCATCTCTCGCCCCCGCCGCGGATCCTCCCGCGGCGAAGTGCGAGGAGGTGGCGCCGCTCGTCGGCACCCCAGCAAAGAAAGAACTGAAACTAAAGCGTGGCAAACTGTTCGCATGGCGACGCAGTGAAACATCCCCCTCGCGAGGGGCACGATCAAATGCAGAGCATTTCCGGGGGCGCACGACGTTAAGTAGTTTGCGTTACGTTAATGTTGTTGCACTTGTGGCAACTGCTGACGAGAGAGCGCTCGTCAGCAGTAATTTGAATGAGTCAACGATATAAGGCGCGTTCGTAGCGTCCCATTCTGTGTCGGCTTTGTGGCGCAGTGGGTAGAGCACCATGTACTTTGCGTTCCGCCCGCAGGGTCGAGGGATCGAAACCAGGCGCCGGATAGTATTTTCTTTTATATAGTGTAGGGGGAGGGGTGCGGACAACGACGGTGCGGACTACGACGGGACAACGCGGGTGACATCGTGAGTTACTGAAATGCTCTGCATTTAAAACTAACTAATAATAATGTGTCTTTACATGATAAACATCGTGAAGGAACGGGAACACAACAAAGAACACCTAAATAGAACTGACGATAGACTTGCTCTGCGCTATTTGTAATATCGATGTACCGCATGCACCCGTCCCAAGACGAAGACAAAGATAAACACCCGAAAACGCGGACCGAAACAAAAATAAAAATGGAGAAAAAGCACAAAATACCTGCATTTGCACAGATATACACAATGGGTGAAGATAATACATGTAAATGTGTGTCCACAGCATTAAGGAACAAAAAATAAAAAGCGAAAAAAAGTCAAATAAGTAACGAAAGCAAGAATATGCACCACCCTCGCAAGAAAAAGGCAAAATAAAAATGGCAGCATCTTTACTCCGTGGATGATGGCGAGGGTGTGGATCACGCAGACTCGAAATGACATCCAAGTTGCGCCCAGAGTGACATCCGATTTGCGCCACGACCGTCATTCAATTTGAGCCGTGTGTTGCACCTTGAATATTCCCTAAATGAAACTGCAACTCACGGCTCAATTCGAATTTCGTTGATTTTCGCTTGATGGTGGTGTGCGCATGGATGGACGCGGACGGACATTGGGAGGTCCTAAGGTACTCCGCACCGTGACAGGCGAGGGAGTAAGCCGTTTGACTCTCGGGTACTAACTCACGGTCGTAGCCCAATGCATAAGACGACTGACACTAACTCTGTCTGGCCTGCCAGACACAGGCTCGAATCCTGCCGGTGCCTGTGTGGTTTTTTGCGATTGTAAATGCAGTAGGATGGAGAGTTGGGCGGGTTGGTAAAGCGACATGGTTGGTTGGAAACAGCGCGTTAAAACGGGATCACGAAGAGCGCTCGTCCTGTCCGGTTCTTTTCTTCGTGATCCCGCTTTAACGCGCTGTTTCCAACCAACCATGTTGATTGTAAATGCTATGCGCACGGACGCGGACAGACATTGGGTGGTCCTAAGGTACTCCGCACCTAAAAGTATACCCGAACACATAAACCTAAACTCGAATAAAAACTCCGAGAAAGAGTGCAACTGTGAGGGCGGTCTGCATGTGGGTAGAAGGGCACAATTGAGGGTTAACCCACGCGATCTTTTTTATTAGTGCACATAGGGATAACTTGTCCAAGAAAACTCAAAATGAAGAGAATTGGCGTAACGTAGTAATGGTTACGCAACATTAAACAATTATTTGAATTTTTCCATGTCTTGCGATGTTTGGTTCCTGTTATTTTATTTTCTGGTGTCCCAATTTACGTCCTCCTAATATTTCCTAGCAAAGCACGCAAGCTGTGTGGCCTACTCCGGCTTATCACTAATCTATGTTGCAGTGAATGTGACTATTACGATACATCATTTTTACATTATGATTGTAAAAATCCCAGTCATAAGCAGGTGTCA
This sequence comes from Haemaphysalis longicornis, assembly GCA_013339765.2. Taxonomy (NCBI): domain Eukaryota; kingdom Metazoa; phylum Arthropoda; class Arachnida; order Ixodida; family Ixodidae; genus Haemaphysalis; species Haemaphysalis longicornis. The sequence goes on from CM023451.1 coordinate 76,127,270, forward strand.
CGTACGAAATCATCGGCAAGGGGCTTAAGCCGCTCCGTATACGCCTAGTAAAGATATCTCAAATTTACCCCCAAAAGTGTTTTTACACAATCTCCCGTACGGACACTTGCAATAGGTGTGCGCAGTTGTCTGGGAGTGTAACTACCTGTTGTTTTTTGTCGGTTTATACTTGCATATACATTCTTCATTTTTTATGGTATGGCATAATTTAAGTAAACACAAAAGCACCGTACCCTCGGAAACTAAGCGTGTTCAGCAATATAAAGGTGATATAAAAGGTGACGCCGGGACAACACACACAAGAGAAACCGCAGAAAAAATTTCATGGACGCGGATGGTGCTGCCGTCTAGGAGCGGTGAATCGAAGTAGCGCATCCTGATGCCAACGAGTGTTTTAATTCATTTAGATGACGTGTATTTCGTGCGAAAAACAATGTTAAGCGGTTCTGTGTTCCACTACACATATAGCTGTTGTCCCTAAAATAATCTTTCGCTCAGACTATTTAATCTAAATTCAGTTCGTAACGAGCGGTATTAATTATATCATCTTGCAGTACCACAATGACCTGGTTGGTCGTGTGAGATATAATCATGCTTCAAGCGCAAAGTAACAGTGCATCGCTTGCATATAGCCCTTCTTGCGCTATCATCAATGCTATTTCACTTTGCGTTACTCGCAGCCGTATACCAACGAGGACGTGAACCCTTCGATATGGCCCCTTATAAAAGACGTCGCGACATTCGAAGAAGTTGTGAGGCGCCGCGGACTCCTGCCTGACCCGACGCCGCGGGACTTGCGCGTGCTGACCTTGTCAACCTTCGGGGCCCACATTGCCAGGCACATGCTATCGCTGCCCGCGGCCCGCATGCTCGGCACAGCCGCAAAGGCGTCGGCTGTTCAGCAGTCTTCCCCGACCGAGCTGGGATCCCTGTCCGCTCTGCCTCCCGAGGAGCTCTACTATCTTCTGTACTGCTTCGCGCACTGTGGAGCATCCGGACGCGCGCTCCTTCTCCAGGTTTGTCCTCCAATGACTCAGCTATGAAGGACAGCTTTTGGAGCTGTTTCATCTGTTCATTAGCAGCCTGGTTTTACCTTATGATCCCTGCACTTGTGGAGACAACGTGTTATTAAAATGGATTCAGCCTGATTGATGTCCACATTGGCTTGTGTTCGAATAAATCGGACGCATGCGCGCTAATTTAGACGTTCCGTTGTTGTGAGCGAATATTTGCTGCAGAAAAGTCAGTGAGTACAGCTTATTTATGAGAGCAAAATATCCGCGTCTTGAGAAAAAAAGATGTAGCTCCCACTCCATAGGCGTATGTAGACTGCTAAGAGCGCGGCTTCCAAATGGTGGTGGTGATTAAGAGTCCATGCGTAATACCCTCGCTCGCAAAGCACATTCGCTATAGGATATAAAAAGGTTTTCGGTCAATGCCACATTTTTTTTTAGCGTTATAACGTTGACAGCGAGAAATGTCGCCTGATTCTGCAGCCATGTTGTAAGGCTGCCTTTTCTCATTCAGGAGAAGACAAAACGGGCCCACACCTAAATACTTGCATTTTCTATGCATAAAGTTTTTAAGTCAGCAACGCGTGTTCTTTGCCCTACCGCGGTGCCTCAGCGCTAGTGAACATCACCTAATGTAGGGCGACGCTTCAGATAAACCTTGTTTAAACAGGCGTCGCTTTGCTTGAGACCAGAGTGGAGAAAACCAGTGGTCATGGTCGTTTCCACCCAACAGGGAAGAGCGAGATTTTGAGAAGATACGTCACATGGCACGAGTACCTCGGCCGGTAAACCGCCGTGAAACGAAGCGATAGGGACGCTGGGTGGTGTTGGGACTCGCATCCCAGCTTCTCACCACTGTTGGAACTGGGCCATCCTAGTGCAGTCAACGGTGTAGCGGCGTTGCCTTGCTCCAGTCCGCTATCGACGCGGCGCAGAGCAGAGCGATGAAGTTCTCGAGCCGACGAAAAGTTGAAGCAACGTTTATATGCAGTATGTACAAGGGTAGCAAAAGCGTTACATGGCTTGCACAAAGGCGACAGCACCTCTCCACTCGGTACCTCCGAAAAGTGCCGCTGAAGGAAGCCGCGCTCGCTGTGCCTCCGGGCAGGTTTTTATACCCCCGGGAGTCCGTTGTAGCTTCGAGCGGTTTGAATCGCTCCAATCAGGACTCTCGCTGGCCGAAGTTTGAAATCCGAAGAATGGAGGCGAAACGGTTGCGTCAGCCGAGCCGCCCCGACAGTGAAAGGAAAGGCGACGCCGTCGCCGTCTCAGCGAAGCCGCCTCCAAGCTAGCAGCAGCATGTCGGTTGCCGGTCGTTCACCCGATGCATGATTCGGCCGAGCCGCCACGACCGGAAAAGGAGAGGCGACTCTGCAGCGATGCAGGTTTGGGCCTGTCGGCCGCGGGCGGTTTGGTCTAGTTTGCTCGAGGCGTGAATCGGCCCCGCTGTCGGCGCGTCGCCCCGTGCAACGAATTTGGGCCGGGCGCTTTGTGCCCGGCCCAAACAGTGCGTGTAGTGCCTACTAACCAAGCAAAAAAACAAGTACAAAAGTAGCACGTCAATATTTCTCCATTACATTGTCCCTACACTTGGCTGTATGGTGTTTGGTTAGAAAGCATTAGATGCTTTCGTGCTCTCTCATGGTGCGATAACGAGCTTCCCATTTACAACCCAAGAAGGGCCTCTGCGAAGGGAAGGTTTTTCTGCTTTTGCCAGCAAATTCTTCGCACCTAAAAATTTTCTGTACCTCACAACACGTTCCATAAGACGCGGATCAAAAGCGTTCGCCTCTATAATCACCTTGCAAAGCGTGGCTCCATAAAGGTAAATTAGAGCAGCGGTATAATCTCAGCCTAACATGTTGAGAAACAGCATACTGAAAGTTATCATAATTTTGTCGAAGCCAGGTTAGATAGGACACCCTTGCGTAATAATGAAAACGTTTGCGTGAAGCGAATTTTGAGTTCTTGCCTTGTGGATGTCGACACTTATTACTGGGTCGCAAATCGTCACTCGCAACGAACGTTCCTGTTCGCCATCTTGTTTATTCTCGTTTGAACTTATGTGCCCACCAGAAGGGCCTGTCTAGTAACGTCATAGGTAGGCATCGTTCAGGTCAGATTTCTGCTGGCTGCATGCTTTCTATGGGATGCTTGTTTGCTTGTTTGGTTGCTTGCTCCGTCGTTTTTTTTTTATGAAATGAGGACATCACCCTTCTAATTTACTGCTAGTAAGAAATTTATTCTCTCTCTCTCTCTCTCTCTCTCTCTCTCTCTCTTCTCTCTCTCTCTCTCTCTCTCTCTCTCTCTCTCCTCTCTCTCTCTCTCTCTCTCTCTCTCTCTCTCTCTCTCTCTTTCCGTCTGCTTTGTCCCTCGCTAACGGCACGGTATGATTGTTTTACACTTCCAGACAAGAAAGCGACATTTGCTTTTCTGACATTCACCCGTTGTTCGAAGCTACGTTCACGTAACCCACCGCAACAAATTTTATGCTTTCTGATGTGGATTAGCGTCTCGACTGGGGCCAGTTGGTTCATTCTGATCTTAAACAACAGCGCAAAAGACAAGGACTAGGAAAGAAGCACAGACAAGCGCTGACAAACAACTGAGCGTAATTTATTGCGGCTCGCTTATAATTACGCTTATAAATAAAGCCACCGACGGCTATAAATAGCCGTCGGTAGCTTTAACACAAAAAGAGATTAATTACCTTAATGGGTAAACGTGTGGTTGTAGATCTGACAAGACGTGATTGCGTTTTCTCATGATTGTGTAAATATTCTGTTTTTCGTGTATTGTTATGTGTGACAAGCGTAATTATAAGCGAGCCGCAATAAATTACGCTCAGTTGTTTGTCAGCGCTTGTCTGTGCTTCTTTCCTAGTCCTTGTCTTTTGCGCTGTTGTTTAAGATCAGATTCTGATGTGGCCCCAGCTCACTTAAACCTGTAGAATATAAGTCAAAAAGGGTTAGCGCTATCGGCTAATACATTTAATCACAGGCTTAATATAAGTGCTCCTCAGATGATTCTCACGGGTCTCACAATCTTGGCTAGTGCATAAGCAAAGTGCTTTGTTGTATTAACAGCAGTTGGCTTTCACTAGGGTGTGAAACGTTTCACCAGTCACGTTTACTAATGCACCAGATGCTGTGGCTGATTTTTTTTTTTTTTGTACTTTCTTCCTTTCGCAGAAAACGATTTGCAACGTGGCCGTGCCTGCGGACATTTTATTTCACCGTGCCTTCAAGTGCGGACATAAGCATCGCCTCGTAACAAATTTCACGTGGCCGGTACCAGCAGAAAACGCTTAAACCGCACTTAATTTAGGCGTGCAGGGTTGCCTGTGAAGGCATTACTGCTATTTATTAGCGTTTTCGTCGTCTTCTTGGTTGCTTTTCTATTGTAGGCATTTTTTACGAATTATAAACGCAATGATCGGCCAATAGAAGTTTTAAAGCAAAGCTTTCGAGCTCTACCTGACGGTTCTTTCGTGGCGTGCGGGGCAAGTAACTCCCAACGCGGCTGGGGATGGAGAGGGCGCTTTTCACTCGCAGAGCACACTGTATATGGCGCGGCGATAGGGCGCTATTACCCAGCGTTGCTCGCACTGGCGGGCGCGTATGCGAGACGGTTTTGCCGCCTGCTTTAGCGACAGTCTTGGGTCTGTTTTGGGACTGTTTTGGGCTGCTTCGCGTCCATTGCGCGCTTTCTTCGCACGGCTTGATTAACTTTTTTCGGCAGCACCTGCTGGGAAACCCGGACCCGACGGAATTAAGTGAGTGGACGGCAAAAATACCTTAAGGGTTGGAAAAAATGTAGAGACCACATACAGGCATCTGGCCGCTAGAGAAGCACTATACCTTTTGCGCACTGCTTGCCACAAATGGGAGTCGTTTACTAAATTGGTGAGCCCAATGCGGTTGTGTTTTAAGAGGTATTACAAAATGCGAAAGGAGCAACTGGATCTGATAAATAGCGATTATAGAGGTTTCCTCAGATTTCTCGCAATTCTCAAACTTACTAAACTAACTAGTTCAAATCGGTATAAATGGGAATCACTAAGCTCACATGCCGGATCGTTTCGGTGTCTGCGCTTGTGTCGCGCGGTGGTGTAGCCCCGAGCTAGCACATCAGGATAGCTAGGTTCCGCTGTCTCACCCTTCGAAAGACGCTCCTCTGCGTTTTCTTTCTGCCGACGCACGCCGGGGCACAGCGGCGTCGTCCGCCTCTCTAGCCCAGCCGTGGCCGACGCTGCTGCTGCGTTCGGGATTCCGCCGCACAAATTCCAGGTAACGGCTGGCAGAATCTCTGGTTTCACTCTTTGTAGAGCCACGTGAGTGAATTCAAGTGACGTCGCTTGGGCAATTGTTGTGGGTGTCGTTTAAATCTGTGCTTTCCAATCCCCTCGACAGCGTGGATTGGAGCCAATTTTTTTCGCTGACATGAATCATTTAGGGCTCTCGCCTCCTTCCTTCTACCAGTTTGCACTTGAATAAAGTTCGTTCTTTCTTCCTGTCTATCCCTCTCACTGTTTCTCTCTTTAGGACTGGATCATACTTTGCAGAGCTGAAACTAGACATTATAGAGGGCATATCTTCACAGCTGAACCGTACTGTGGTAGGTTTTCAAAACATTTATCGACGCCCTCACGTAGGAACGCCTTGCGCCAGAGCCAGCTTTATCCACGGGCCTTTGAACCGCGAGGTGCTCTACAGAGCATCCAGTTCGTGCGTGTGCGGTTGCGTTTGTTTTAATTTGTTTTAATGCGTAGCATTCATTTCCGAGTACCCCCACAGCCACGGCCGCGTAACGCCCAGCATTTCCACAAAACTGCAAATTTGGCGGGTGTAACACCTTTAATCGTTATAGCATAATTCGAGATAATTGGTCGGACAGAGTTTTAAAAAACGAGGAAATAAAAAAAAATGGTGAAAATGGCCAACCGTGTAACGCCCTGCTTTTCCACAAAAATGCAGATTTGGCGGAAGTTCCGCTTTAATCGTTATAATAACGTAAATGGACATAATTGCTAGTAGAGAATTTCGGAAATCCAAAAAATAGTAAAAACAAAGAAAATAGCGGGAATGGCGAACCCTGCACCTCCCTGCATTTCCACAAAATACAGATTTGGCGGATGTGATACTTTTCGTCGTTATAATAGCGTAATTCGAGATAACTGGTCGTAAAAAATTTTCAAAAACCAAAAAATAAGAAATGTAGAAAAGAAATAGCGAGAATGTCGAACCGTGCAACGCCCCGCAAGTTTCACTGCAGATGTGGCAGAAGTAAACCTCCCCTGCCCTGCCTTGCCTTCCTTTGCCTTGCCTTGCCTTATATTGGCGGCTAAACTTCCTCCCCAGATTCCACTTACCTACAGCGTGTTGCGACGATAATTCGAACACGTTAAAAAAATTTCCTGAGTGAACCGCCGCTCTGTTCGCGCTCAAACTTCAATCGAAAGTCGCATTTTGTGATCTATTTTGTTTGACACCGGAAACAACGACGGTACTTAACTGCTTAATCTGAAAATAAATAAATAACGATTTTCGCCTATGGCAAATGACGGCCGATTTCGACGTGCGAGCCAACGCAAGTTGATCTTGGAACGTCGCCGCCACCTGGGATATGCAGAGCGAAACGGAAGTCTGGGATTCACGGTAGGAAGGAGCCAAATGGTGTAGGATGAGCAACCTCGCAGGATGTGCAACCTTGCACTCTCCGCTTTACAAATTGTCACGTGGCAGCATAGAGTTTCATACTAATATATACTAGAGGGAAACCTGCGGCCGTCGCTGCCCCGCTCCCCAGTCGCGGCTTTTGCGGCACCGCCGTTGGGGCTTTGAAATCCATGGCGCCTCTGTTCGCATAGGTGACCGGTAAAAGCGCAAAGGCTCATGGCTGCATTGTCTGCTCCGGTGGAGTTCCGCCACTTCCGGTTCGGGAGCTCGCCTGGCCTCCCGTACGCCGACATCTTTCACGCGCGCGTGTGCTTGTTGTTTATCTGTTTCCGCCGAAAAAAGGAACGCTCATGCACCGCACATTCAATGTGTAAAAACGATGAATCCTACTATGGGCTTCTCTTAAAGGTAAGCACTCTGTGGCAAATAAACAACACGCACACACGTGCGTGGAAGCCGCCGGCGTACGGGAGCCCAGGCGAGATCTCGAACCGGAAGTGGCTGGATCAGACGACGTACCCATGAGCCTTTGCGCTTTTTACCGGTCACCTATTGCCGCTAGCGACGTTCCTTGCCTACTTGGCTTAGATAGCCATATGGCTTCTTTTTTGTCTCGAAGCCAAAATCAACAAAAAGGGGTAACTTTCTTTTCTTGTTCATCGTGCATGAAGCTTCTACATAATCACTCACAAATTAATCTTTCTTGGGGTTCATTTTTATAAAACAAAACAAATTTGATGAACCTTCTACAGTAATATTGTTGTTTTTTTGCAGCCAGAGCCAACTTTTCAGCCTGTTCAGGAGACACGCCAAGGACAAGTGGAACGTGCCTGCCCGGTACATGACGGAACGCTCGCCGAAGCACCAGATTTCCCTCTAGTGTATATTAGTATGAAACCCTACGTGTGGCAGTGCCCAGCGCTGCAGCGCACACGCTGTGCTGTGCCTGTGAACGCTCTTGGCGGCGGCGGACCGATGACGATGATGATGCTCAGCGGCTTCCCCTTTGCAACGGGGTGGCGTTGCACAGCGGCCTCAGTTGCAACGCCACTGCCCAGTCACCTCGCCAAAAATACAAACAAAAAGAATAGTACAAAAACAAAAAGAAAATACTTTTACGAAGTTTTCGTGCTAGTCTGGCTTCTTTGTTCGCATGTCTACCCAGATTGTTCTCGGCTCTTTTCCTCGGAGGTAGCCTGGACGCGCCATCCCAAACTTGCGGCTGCAGGCAGCAAGACGCCCCCAACGCGAAGGCCGTAAGGGGAGCGGGGAAAGGGACTCGTGTCCGCCTGTGGGCAGGTTCAGGTCAAATCAGTCGTGCTTTCCCGTGTTCCACGTCTTTCACGGCTCCAGGCCACTCAGCGAAATGTTCTTTCATGGGACCTATGATCAGTATTGACGCTTTATTGAAGAAAAGCGTATTGTCTTTTTGAGGTGCCGTGCATGTTGGCGTCGAACCAACATCTCGTGCGTAGTTCGCACGCTTCCTCGAAAAGTGCCACCGCCGCCCCAAGCATGGACGAGTAGCGCCAATCAGCGGCAGCCAGGAAGAACGTTGCGCAAGCCAGACGTTTTAAAGGAACCATGGAGAGAAACACAAGTTTGGTTCATTCAAAAGATTGCCTCGTTAGAATCATAAGCTACATAATTAAGAAAAAGGGGAATGGCCATGCGACCCACTAGCTCAGTTCCCGTAACCGAACCTATGATGTCATACCAGACAGCTCTACGATTAGCGGACGGCGGGAAAAGCAAACGCAAATTAGGCAGAGCTTAGAAGCTTGCCGAACGAGCTATTTGCGCTTAAATTTAGAGCACATTCTTTTTAAAGCCCTAAGAATTGTGGGACAAACAGTGGAAGTTACCAAAGAACACGTGAACATAGAAGTAGCGATGCGTACTGCTGCTGGTACTGCGTGCACTATGCTTGGTTTAGCTGCACAGGACTGCGGGGATTTGGGGTTGTTTTAGACGACACTGGCCGATTGACGCAAGCGACGATGTCTTACGTGACCGTATTTGTCGAGCGAGCACCATGTTTCACGAAACGGTTGTCTCCATTAACAAAACAAGCCAGGTACAAATACGTTCACAAACAAACCAAAGACAGAAAACGGCTTGCCACGGTGTGATTTGATTGATTGTTGGGAAATTTAACGCGCCGACGCAACGCAGGCGATGAGGCGCGCCGTAGTGGAGGGCTCCGGATTAATTTTGATCACCTGGGGATCTTTAACGTGCGCTGAAATCTCGTACACACTGGCGTTTTTGCTTTTCGCATCCATTAGAAAAGCAGCCGCCGCGGCCGGTAATCGAACCCCCGACCTCGTGCTCAGCAGCGCAACGCCTTAGCCACTGAGCCACCGCGGCGGGTCTTGCCACGGTGTGGTGGCTCCATCTAGGTTCACTAACGGTAAAAACGGCCCTGTGATGTCATTGCAGACCAAGAAAAGCACGATTTAGCGGGAAAATAAAAATTTTAACTTGAATTAATTTCTCAGTGAAGAAAGCATCGTTTGCATTCTGATAAGCGCTGGGGGCACTATAAAACACGAAAGCTTTCGAATAACACAAACTTGTGTTTTGTCTTTGAACAATTTGTGTTTTGATGTTTTGTGTTTTGAACAATTCAACAACTACAATTTTTCTATAAACAGCCTGGAAAGGAGGAAAACACTCGCTACCTAGTTCTATCGGTGGCCCCCGCGCTTGGTTCTATAAACGTTGCCCGCGCCTTCCGCTTCCGGCGGACCAGCGTTGCCTGCGGGCGCTGGTCTGTTAATTGCTCGGCGCGGTTTGCTACAATGCGCAGTACAAGAATGCTTTTCAACATGCGCGTAGTTTTGGGGGAACTGTGAACTGTTTTAGCCTATGCTGCGATGTCTTTCAAGGCGCTGACTTCGTTTCGTCAGCACTGTGCGGTCGTGAGTTATGGGAACAACCAGAGCAGAAAAGATCGCCGGCAGCATAAGTGTACGACATGGAGGTACGAAAATGCAGTGCGGTTGCATGTTTATGCTGCATCGCTTACGCAAAGACAATGATTTGACACAACGATTTACGTTTTAGATAAGCCGCACAAACTAAATTCGTACCGACGGGAAATTCTCGTGTCAGATTGATGCACCTGGATGGGAGCGAGAGGAGCAAAATTCATTTTCCATTCACAAGGCCGTGACAAGGGCGACAAAACTGGACCCCCTTGTCAGTTAGTAGTAAATAATCTTATCCTTCAGAATACACCATTCTAATAATTTCTGTTCTAAATCGATGTAAAATGACGTACATTGTTCGGTCAATACAATCCGTTGCCGTTATAAACAATCCCCATTTCATCCAACCTAACTTTTTTTAGAATTATGGCGGTTTATTTACTTTTTTACGCGAACGTACTACTTTTTTACGATAACTTCTCCATCGTGCGCTTCTGGTCGATAGCAGGACAAGCAGGCAGCACAATGTGCAAGGGCAGCTCGAAATATCCTAACGTCTTATTTTAAAAAGTAGCTCGACCTGGACGCAACGCGGGTAAGTGGAATGTTTCTAATCCTTATACGTTGTCACGGAATCTAAAGTACGTACTACAGTTACGTACTTTACGTACTACAGTTACGTACTATAAAACAGCCATTGCTGATCGCGTCAACCATTCATGGTAAAAGCAGAGGGTCGACAAAGATTGGCTCCGAGCGACAGTGCGATCTTAACTTTGGAATAGCCGTTTGACTGGTTTTGTAGTTGTGTTGATTTTCCTCGCAGTTAATTCATGCTCACCAGCAATCGTCATAAGTAGTTCAGTATGGTCCCACTGTATTGAGATGACAACAGCGTAGTAACTCGCCTCGTCGAGAGTAGCGTCACTAAATAAGTTAGGCTTAAGAGTGCCGCCACTTCGTGCACCCGGAAGCGTCTGGGGGCTATTTTGTTTCTGGCTTGCAGTGTTGTCATCTCTCTCTGCGAAAGCGCCACCGGTTGTGATGGGCAGAGAGCGACCGGCCGCTTTAGCGAGAGAGAGAGCCCCAGAAACAAAATGGCTGCGCCCATATGTACACAAATATCACGTGGTGCCGACCGACCAATGAAAATCCTGGCGGCACATAACAGTGAGAGAAAACAGTGCCGATACTCTAAAAGCCTTTATTTAGTGACGCTAGTCGAGAGTCCATTTCTCGTCTCGGCTTCAGTAGACATGCCTAATCGGCGAAAATCGTAAGCAACGCGGCATTAAAAATATGTATTTACTTCCCGGTATCAACCTTCTTTCAGTCGGCCGCATACCGGTAGTGACTGCACCGCGGAACTACCGAGTGCCACCGGCACCACCACCACCGCTACTGCAGCTCGCGACAGACGGGGTCGGCATATCGCCTACGCTAGCAGTGAATTAGCACCTAAAATTCACAGTTCCGTCCTTTTCCAGCCTCCGTTAGCCGCTATGCTAGAACTCTCTAATGTGAAATGGCTGTGGTCGCCAGCCGAAGAGAAATAAAGGCGCCTTCTTGACGGCGCCAGCCGGGAGCTCGGGACGCCGCACTTCATATTCGAAATGGTGGTCGTTGCTTCAAAAGAGGCTTCGCTGGCAGCCGGCTGGATGGAGTCTGGAAATCAGCAGTAGGCGGGAGCACCGAGCGCTCGAGCATTGAAAAGCGTTTCTTATTCCTCCGGTGAAAAATCATAAGCGTCGAATCCTCTGCCACAGACACGAGCCGTAGTCCGCCATGGCTCGGAAACGTTAAAGCTACCGTTGCCGGTGCTTACTCTCTTGACCGCACCGGTGCTGCCGGTGCTTTGATCCTCGTTTGTGACGCAATGGCTACGTCACGAAAAAGATAAAAAAAGAGCGGGTGAGAGAAATGCCACCTTTGTTTGCTTATTTCTCAAATAACCCATCATTGTTCGTCGAACTGAGGCTGAGAGAGCTTACAAACGTTTGATTGTTCAGTTAAAACAAAATTAAATTCAACCTTTTCTGTCCCTTTAACAACCGGACAACAGACTAACTCAGAACATTAAGCGTAGATCTCTTAAATCTAATAAAGTAATCAGGCAATGCTCATACCTCAAGCTTTATTGCTCCCACGAATCAGTGTTGTGCACAGGACGAGCACAGTTTTTGGCGTTGCTAAAGGTAGCGCACGCTATAAAGCTCCTACTAGGACTGATGTGGACTTACCATATGCGTTGGACTTACATTATCCATTGAATGAGCATGCTGCCGCAGCGCTGCATTTTCTATTCATGGGACACACAATGGTCCATCGGTATGTCCATGTGGGAAATCGCTCAACTTGCTTAACTTACTTCACTTAACTTGGCCAACTTGACTCGAAATAACTCCGTGTACAGCATGAGAAACCTTGAACACTGGTTTGTACCTACCAGCCGGACTAACTATGGGAATAGTATGCTCAGCTCCATAACACCGAGATTACTCAACACTCTATATAAAAATGGTGTCCACATAGCAAATGTAACCCCAAAGAACTTGTTAGGAGTGTTTTTTTAGTGATGTTCACCTTACTGCATTTTTGTTACTTGCATTGCCCCTGCACTGTATTTTATAGAGTACTGTTTTTTTTTCTTTTGTTATATATGCATACTGTCGTGTCGTTTTCTCTTTGTATTGCGATTGTTTCTTTGTGTATTTCACTGTAATATTACGTTTTCTATATCCAGAATGTACGACTTACACAAGTTGCAACCAAATGATGTACATGAAATTATTTGCTGCTGTATTTGCGGTGCGCACTGTTGTCCAGGTCCAGGGGGTTAGAGCTTTGTCAAGCTGCAGTACTGCAGCTTTTCTCCAACCCCCTGATGTACATGTACGTGAAATAAACTGAATCTGAATCTGAACTCTGTTTAGTCGACGGGAACCTGCGTCATCACCACGTAAGTTACCAGAGTTCTCCCCACGAAGGGCGGCGGTAGAAATGCCGCCCACTGCTCCTCCTCACCGCCCATACCTCTGATTAACAGCCCAGTGATTAAACTCGGTATATCCTCCACCATTCTAACTGATACGTTTGAAATACGCGCCTAGAAAATAAAAACCCCCTCCATTTCCCCGGGGGGAGAATGTGAAAGTGCACTCGGCCCGCTTGCGGCGCTTGCGCTCGGCCCCCGCACGCCTCGCCGCCTTCTCTTCCAGAGTAACACCGGCGGCAGCTAGCAGGCCGCACATAGTTTGAATGCACGGTTGATATAAGGCTGCGCGCTTGCTTCGGCCCCCGCACGTATCACCGCCGCCTTCTCTTCCATGGCTTGGTCGGTATCGCGCTGCGGCGCAAGTATCCTCGTGTACACCACGGCGCCGGGGCTGTTTCTTCTTTAGTCGGACGCCGCCGCCGCCGCCGCCGCCGGTGATGGTTTGGGGGTCGCTTATAAAGTGCATTCGCACTTAAAACGACGACGTTGAGAGTAACACCGGCGGCAGCTAGCAGGCCGCACATCTTGCCAGATCTCCCTCGCCCCGCACTCGTGGAGTCTGAACCTCTCAGAAAGAACCCTTGGAGGTGTATATATAGGTATAGCCAGCTACGTGCCAATCTCGGAGAAGATGCTTGCGCTTATCGCTTTTTTAAGTTTGTCTAAGAACTTCCACCTTTCACCACGCCGTGGCACCAGAATACGCGGAATTTGACCCGAGTTATTCCATTTTTGTTGATGAAAATTTGAAATTCTTGAGCATAGCATCTCCCTCCCCCCGCACTCGAGATGTTCACCTCTCAGAATGTTCTGGGGAGAACCCTGCCTTGGAGGTGTATATATAGGTATAGCCCATGGCACGACGCATAAAGCGCCGTCATTTACTCTGGAATCAAGGTGCAGAGGGACTGTCTTGTACTTTACACGTATGAGCAACGACAGAAGCTCTTGCTCTAAAAATTCGCCGACCCCACGCTTCGGGGAATCGAAGTAAAGCGAACCTTTCACCGTGCATGCCTGGGTTGAAATGGAATGTTGGGTGGCATTATTCAGAGCTTTTATTGCTTACCGTAGATGCTGATTTTTCGAACTGGTGAGCAGTGACGAGCGCATTAACCAACAACATACTTCCAACGTCTCAATCTCTGTCGCCTTCCGGCTGGCCCGCGGGAGCGCAGGATTGACTCGAGCTTTTTTTTTTTTTTTTTTTTTGCGAGAGTTGCCTTACGGCATACAGTCATATATACAACATTACATTGGTTTCACGCAGAACGTCAAGCAGAGACCGGTACTGCGGCCCCCATATCCACCGCTGTAGATCAGGGGGTCTCCCAGGATGGAGCCCTGTGCCCGGAGGTGTTGCAGGCGAGAGGGTTGAAGGGCAGGGCAGGTCCATAGAAGGTGGCTCGTGTCGGCTTCGGACGCAGGGACCGTACAAAAGGGACAGGTGTCCGCAAACGGTGCTGATAGCGGGCAGGCCAAGCGTGGGTCACTGCTGGGGATAAGCAACAACTCGGCTCCGCAGCAGGACCTCCGCCCAGCGAGCGAGCCCACTGGAGAGGTCGGTTCCACGCGGTGGAAGTAAAGCACGCGTGGCGCGGCGGAGGTTCTCTTTCGAACCAGCAGTTCTTCTAGGGTGGACACCTGAAGAAGTGGTAGCGGAGATCTATACGGCGACACGCACGATCGCAGTATGTGGGCAGGAAGCATGTCCCGGCGAACCCACAATACACGCACAGGGCATGGGTTGTGTCCAGGATCGCGTGAATACGTGCCGACATGTTGGTGCTACGCGCAACGCGACGTAGATCACGTATCGCGTCGTTGAGTCCGTGTAAATTTCCAGTTTCACACCGGTAGTCAGTCGAGAACGCTTGGAGACCATCCCATTGCAGTAAGGCCTGCCAACAGGCTTGGGAGAGGCGGAGGGTCTCGTGGGCGCAGCACTGGCTTAAGGTTGGGTGAAAGGGACAAGCCAAGGCTGTGGTTACGAGCAGTCTGTCCCCGGCGTCCACGAAAGCCTGTATGACTCGTGTCCGGTCGCAGGCGCCCTGACGGACATGAAGGAGGGCTGATCCGGAGGTTTATGAACCAGAGGTTCGGACATGTAGCCTTGCCAGGGGCTTGTTGTCCGTACTGATGGTAGAGCCAGCGTCTAGCCGCAGAAAAAAGGCTGGCACGTATCAGGAACGTGGCCCATATACGCAGCGCCGCGTCCATATATCCACGCTTTAGCATGGCGGAACGACGCTGATGGTGATCTCATCTAGGTGTTTAGCTGGGCTTCGGCTTGTAGCGGCGGGATTGGTGTTATGCGAGGGAGGCCAGTAATGGTGCGCATGGCGGCCCGATGGCCTCAAGAGCCCAGTCCGCTTGCGTCATGTGCTGGAACTGGGCCTGAACACAAGCCGTGGCTGTAGTCGGCGCGACTAGGAGACGGAAGTCCAGAAGGCCCCGCCAGACTTCTGAACGATGCGGCGAACGAGGTGGAGCATCTGTCCGGCTTTCTGTTGAGGATCGGAGCCACTGAGCTGATCCATGATGACGATATTTCTAGTACTAGGACCCGAATTCAACAGTGGGTATGTCATTTCCATTCAGTTGCAGTGAAAGGGGAGACACTGCAAGGAGGCGGCGGCCCCAGCGTTGGCCACGGAAGTAAAGCAGTCTTCTATTCGAGAGAGAGACGCATACTCGCACCATCTCTGGCAGTCGTAGTGCTTGCTGGAGGCACTCGCTTGTCGTGACAGGTCTGGATGCACTGACCACACCGTACTGATCCGCGCACATGAGGAAATATACATCTCGGATTGAAGCAAGGTGCCAAGCTAGCGGAACATGACGATGTTAAAAAGCGGAGCGACCCTTGTGGTACGCCTCGGACTGGTGTAAAGTGACCGAAACTTGCTCCGTTGATGCGGATTGAAAAAGAACTCGCGTCCGTTTACACTCATCTGGTTAGGATATCGTCTCTTTTTTTTTTCGTCGCGAGTTGGAAAGTTTTGTACACAGGGTGATCAAATGCATTTTAATGAAAGCTGTCACGCATGAACGGCATGCTGTCAAACATCCGCTGCGCAGCGTGAAATTCTCCCATGCCCCCACATTTTAGTCACTGGTATTTCATTGATTGCACAGGGTTTTATGCTCCGGGTAACGGTACAATATTACGCTACGTGCACCTGGTCTTTGCGATTACTCTGGCTCTGTGCTTCCCGTGCATGGTTATTTAGTAGAAATTAGCACTACCAAGACCGGTCCTATGCCAGAGTGCAAAGCAACGCCTACTTGCGCTTATTTTCCCCTCATTAAATCATCATCATTCATCATCAGCCTGTCTACGCCCACTGCAGGGAAAAGGCATTTCCCATAGATCTCCAATTATCGCGTTCCTCTGCTAACTGCGACCAATTTATCCCCAGAAACTTCTTGATTTCATCTGCCCGCCTAACTTTCTGCCACCCCCTGCAACGCTTGCCTTCTCTAGGGATCCACTCTGTTATTCTTAATGACCAACGGTTATCTTGCCTTCGCACTACATGCCCTCCCCGCGTCCATTTCTTCTTCTTAATTTCTACTAATACATATGTCCTTAACACGCGTTTGTTCCCTGACCTGCTAGCGATTACTTTGGTAGGAAATGGAAGGGGCCAAGCCCCTGGTGAGAATCAGATAACAGCTGACCTTTTGAAGGATGGGGGTATAATGTAATGAAAAAAATGGTTGCGGCTTAGCTCAGCTAACCTTGTATATGCAAAGCAGAAGCTTGGCTCAGTCTGGTTGAGTCTTGGTTTCGCTTGGTTAATCTTTGATTTAACTGTATTACCGACCACGGCCCAAAGCCGTTCGGTCTAGAGCAACGCTCACAGAAGGAGTCCCAGCCTCGCTTCATCCTCGGCGAACGCGGCATTCATCTCTCACGCCGAATGCAGCACAATATGAGTCAGATAGCCCGAGAAGACCCAGCGGCGCATGCGTGGGAGGCTTCAGGTTTGGTTGGCTGCGGATCAGCTGAGCGGCCGCTCACGTCGCGGCCACCACCGCTACATGAGCATAAAGACTGAAAACGGTGCCTTGTACGCAGCGCGGACAGCGGGCCGGCAAATCACGCGATGCGGGGGGGTGTCTCCGGTTAAACGGTTAACTTGCGCATCATTCGCGAACCGCTGGGCAAAAGTAGTAAAGCTTTGCTTTAAAACTGGCAAACCTGTACAGGCAATGCCTAATGACCGCGAGTGTAGCGGAATCTTGGAAGAACGCAGACATCATCCTAATCCATAAGAAAGGTGACATGAATGACTCGAAAAATTACAGGCAGATCAGCTTACTATCAGTCGTCTAAAGGATACTTTTTTTATTGCGCCATTTTGCAAGAGGGGATAGGTAACAGGAAAACGATGGACAAAACAGGACAGGGGTACAACACAGAAGGAACGCAAAAAAAAACACATTGTGATGCGGGCGCACTTCAGGAAACTATAGAGTCCAGTTTCGGAAATAAATTCCAACAGTATCTTTTAAAGTGGGCGGTGCGTCCACCGGTGAATATCGGGAGCGCGGCCTGGGCGATGTCCTGTGGGCCTCATGTGTCGAGATCGGGCTGGTTGAAGCACTGGACACGTCCCTAGCAAGTGTTCGAATGTCGCCTCAGCCACAGGGGCAGGGCAGTAGGGGCACGTCGAGGAGGTATCCGCAAGACTAGAAGTCCACGTTGCTCGCTCAGCAGGCGTCAGTGCGACGCCCAGGCGGATTCTCCAAAGCACGGCCTCTTCACGGCTGGTTAAGCCGCCAGGAAGGTCAGACCCACGCGGAGGGAGAAAGGCACGCGTGGAGCGCCGAAGAATATCTTTTTTGATGAGTCGGGTGTCCTCCAGTGACAGCTGAAGATACGGGAGCGGGTACACCACTTGCTGCGGGTCAGCCACCGAGTCGGCGAGAGCGTGCGTGGTCGTGCTCCGGACGGCTCAGAGGACGTGAACAGGGCACGGGAGAGATTGGAGCACCTGGTGCACCTCGCATGCAGTGCCCAGTGTACTGTTTACGCGCCGGAGCTCTCGAGCAGCCTGGATGGAACCGGTGTATAATACCAAGCTCGGTGATGGGGCAGCGCAGAGTTCAGAAGCTAAAGCGCTCAGGCCATCACGAATGGCAACCAGTCGCCAAGGCAGAAGGAAGTGGCGCCTCCGTGAAATACGTGTATTTATGGTTGATGGATGGCATAGTGGGGCATACAAGGCTTGAGTGAAGGATGCCGTCGGCTACCCCTGCGTCACACACGCTTGACGGCCTTCTGCAGAGTTATGAGGGAGCGGTGGGTTGGCTTGCTTCTCTTGGTAGTGAATGCTGTTTACGCACCCTAAAGGCCGGTTGTCCGTAGCTTCAGGTCGCTACCATGGTGGGGGCTCCGCTGAGCGAGGTAGCAGAGGCGGAGCACGATCATAGTAGTGTGGAAGTGCTGCTGCGGCGGGAATCGATTGTTTTTTAAACGACGAGCCGATCGACGCTGATGTACAATGTCATGTAAAAGTCATGACCAATCATTTCTTCGATTTACATCCCGCGATGTTAACCAAGCAGAGTAGCGCTGGAATTAATAGTATGAAATGACGGCATCCATGTTAGATTATTTATATAAGCTACACCTACAATTTCCCCAAATTGGAGAATTGTATGAAGGTTGGGGTAGGTTGTACAACCAATAAATATAAAGTAACAGGTGATATTTCTTGGTTTTGGACACTGACTATTTATTACAGCAGTTAAGAAGTTTCTAGAGTCGTTTGCGCTCCCATGGCCTCCGAAACTCCCGGCGGGAGATTATTCAGGTACGCCCATTCTTTCAGCCGATCGTCAACTCAATGGATGTCAAGGTACGCTGTGTACAAGTGTCAAACTGGTGGCTAACTTTAGACACCGCACGTTTGAGGTCATTCAAAACCTTCGTGTAGCGCAGGTATTAGAACGTCGTGCCGAAGCAAATGACATCATCCCACAGTGAGGAGAGCAGGTCACAAATCTCTGAAACGCGAATTATGTGCACACCCTGTTTTGGTT